>JAFEMH010003786.1:0-245547 GCA_022495995.1 Adenophora triphylla var. japonica
GTTCTTGTGGATTTCGATGATCGGGGCTCATGGGAGCGTTGGATGGCTGGTCGCGAGACGAGAGGATATCGAATGGTCGGTACCTTGTTGGCGGAGTGGAGATTTCCTTAGCGCGAGTGCTTCGGGCCCGGGTCCCATGTGGTCATGCTTCGGGGCTTTCTCGAGTCCGGCTTCTATATTAAAGGCTTTAGTTACAGAGACAATTTGGCTTGGAAGCCGGAGTTCCTTTGGGAGGGCTTTGATGATATAGCCACCGGAGTGGTGGCTCTTGTTTCCTATGGATGATCCCTTGATGTTTCCATTTCTTTCCCGAGCATGGAGGTATGATGCCTTTCCTCCTCGGGTCATTCTCGGGCGTCAGGGACCGGTGTTCACGACCACTTGGTACCTGGATTGGTATGAGAGGCATCTGGGAGAGACTCGGGTGCGCTATTTTCAGACGAGGCGTGAGGCCATTGTGGGTGCGGAGGACTGTTTGTTACGAGAGGAGGAGGGCCGAGGCGAGGGCCAGCCCTCATGACGGGAGGCGGAGAGACGGCTGCTGACCGACTATGAGGCTTACGTTAAAAGAGAAGGCGAGGGGAGAGGAGGGCTCTATGCTACCGGCTAGGCTACGAGGAGATGAGAGATGGCGCTTTAGAGGCAGCTACTAAGGCACAGCGACGGAAGGCTGGTTTGATAGATCTTTGTTCCTATACCGGAAGCTTGGTAGGAGGAAGATTGACATTTTCCAGGTTCGAAAAAGAAGACTCGAAGGGGGAAGAAGAGAGGAGAGGCAGGTGCGAGTGGCTTGGGTGACTGCGAGGTTTTAGAGTATCCCTTTCTGCTGCCATGTGACACATTAGATTTGATTATGTATCTTAGTTTTCTTTTAGCGGAGTTACGAGTTGTAGGAATGAATCGGGCTTAGACTCGTCAAAGAGCTTTTAACTCGTAATGAATATTTGGAATTGCTTTAGAGTTTTCGAGGAGGCAGCTTTCATGGTACGATCCAATTGTATTGATGCCAAAAGTATGGCTTTTATTTGTGTTTTTAAAGGCCAGAAGCCAGTTTCCATTTGCCTACGTTCCCCTCATTTTGCCAGGAGCTCGAGGTCTTAAACGTAGTTCAACTTTGGTGAACTCTTTTTTTTTGTTTTTTTTTTGTTTTTTTTTTTTGTTGTTTTTTTTTGTTTTTTTTTGTTTTTTTGTTTTTTTGGTGCAACCTTTGTTTTTACCCTAGGCCGCCCTTCTCGGGTTTTTCAACCTAGTTGGGTATTACTCTTTTAGCACTCTTTTTTTTTTTGTTTTTTTTTTACGCGTAGTATACGCGCGGCTTGTCACCATTCCTTTGGGTGTACAAAGGGATTTCCGTCGAGTCTGCAAGTTGCATGGCTCCTCACGGGAGAAAATCTTACGAACGACATATGGCCCGACCAGTACGAGGCTCCCATTTGCCGAGGGGTTGATACGGTAGGGGCTTTTTCTTTGCTTGAGCAGTCACCTTGTCGGATCTCAGATGCTTTACTTTCTTGTCGAAGGCTCTAGCCATTCTTCCTTGGTAGGCAGGATGTGTTCCACTTGGCCCCTTCGGTCGGCGCCGTTCGTCTAGTAGGGCCGAGTTCATCATGGCGACTGCAGAGCCATTCGAACCTCGTTGATCCCGCTTTCCAACGGTATACGGAGCGAGGTATTTCCGGCTCGGTGGGAGTACGGCTTCCATTCCGTATGTGAGGGCAAGGTGTTTCCCCGGTTGCCGTTCGGCGATGTTACGCGCGGAGTGCCGGAGTGTAACTTCTCGGGCCAATCTACGCCTTGGACGGCCATTTTCCGGATGATATTTTCGAAGTCTTGTTTCTTTGCCCGACGGCTCCGTTGGTTTGGGGCACAGTAGGGAGATGACTTGTGACGGAGTTGTCGAATTCCGCGGCGGTTTTCACATTCCCCTTGAAGTGGGATCCATTATACGAGATGATTTCGGTGGCAAACCCGTATCTGCACATGATGTTTTCTTTGATGAAGAGGGCAACTTTCCTTGAATTGAGGATTTTGTAGGACTTAGCTTGACCCAGCTTGGTGAAATAATCCACGGCTACCGGGGCGAACTTCGTGGCGTTCTTGCTGATGGTGTGATTTTGCCTATGACATCAATTCCCCAGTGACGAAAGGCCAAGGGGTTGTCATGCGGTATAACTCGTGAGGAGGCAAGTGATTAAGATTTGAGTATCGGCGGCATTTGTCGCGGCTTTTGACAAAGCGGATGCGGTCGGCTTCCATGGTGATCCAAAATACCCCATTCTCAGTATGATTTGCATCGAGCTCGAGCATTCATGTGAGGGCCGCGGAGTACCGCCATGTATTTCTTTCATGAGTTCGGTAGCCTCTTGTTTCTTGATACATCGCGGGAGGGGGCCTTGATAACGCTTTTTGTATAACATGTTTCCCGAAAAGAACACTAATGGGAGCGAGCCGCTTCGAGTGAGAGACTTTTCGCTTTGATTCCTTCTTTATATTCCCCATCTTCATTTTTGAAAGAGGCCTCGCCATCCTTCGGTATTGGTAAATACGAGTGTACCGGGGATCATTGATCGGTTCGGCTTCCGCTTCAATTTCGAAGCAATAGGCGGGGTTTTCTCTTCTCCCAGACTACCGAATGGTTTAACGAGACTTTCCTTCGGGTATTTCGACAAGAGAGGCTAGTGTAGCCGAGCATCTGCGAGCTTTGTTTCGATCTCTTGGCGAGGTAATGAAATTTGATTTCTTTAAATTGAGCCACTAATTCTTCCATGTAAGCATGATACTTACGCAAACCCGGATCCACGGTCTTCCATTTGTTAGAGACACGATTGATGATGAGGGCGAGTCACCACTCACACCTCGATTCCTTGATATTTCTTTCAAGGGCGGCTTCCAACCCGGCTATGCAAGCTTCATATTGACGGCGTTGTTGGTGACTTCGAAGTTCGGCCTTGCTGCTATGGGGGTGTGTTCGTCGGTAGGATCGACCGAAGCATTCCTATCCCGTTCCCCCTTTTGTTTGATGCCCCGTCGAAGAAGAGTTGCAGCGATTTTCTCCTTCTAGAGCGAAGATTCCATCATCGGGAAAGTGAGGTTCGAGTCCTCGGGACTCATCACTTGGGAAATCGGCCGGATGTTACGCCATTATGCGTCCTTTTACGGATTTCCTTGAAACATAAGTGATGTCATATTCGGCCAAAGAACGACCATTTTGCCCAACCTCATGGAGATGGAAGGCTTGTCGAGCAGAGATATTTGATGGGGTCTATTCTTGAGACAAGATGTATCGGGTGAGGCGCATGTAGTGTTTCAACTTTCCCCTTACCCGGACCAAACACACGCATGAAGTCTTCTCGCAAGCGAGTAAATGTGTTCGCTTCCTTGGGCTTTTACGCTACAGAAATAGATGGCGTTTCGACTTTGGAATCTTTCTTCTCTTGAGCTAGCATAGCCCCAATTCTTTGTATCAGTGACAGGTTAGATATAGCAAGAGTGGCTTTGCCGATGTGGTGGGCGAGAGAATCGGGGATTCACGAGGTATGCCTTAATGCGTTCGAAGGCAAATTAGCGACATTACAGGGTCCATTACGTGTAGGCATTTTTCTTCATCAACTTGAAGATCGGCTCGCGGATCGAGGTCGGTGATTTACAAAGCGGCTTATGTATTGCGGTCTTCCCATAAAGGATTTCACTTACGTCGAGTGTCGGGCGGCTTCATTTCAACTATCGCCTTGATTTTACGGGGATCTACTTCGATTCCCAGTGCATTACTGTCACCATATATCCCTAGCACCTTACCTCGTCTTACACCGAAGGTGCCACTTGTTGGATTCGATCTCATGCTTTGTGGTCTCGGAGGCGGCCGAAGAATTTTCTCAAATCAACAAAAGTGCTGGCCATCTGATCCTCTGGAATGTATTATCATGTCGTCCACATAGACCTCAATTTCTTTGTGGATCATGTCATGGAGCAACAGTATGGCGCCCTTTGGTACGTAGCCCCGGCATTCTTTAGTCCGAATGTCATGACCAGTGTAGCGTATGTGCCCGAGGGGTTGTGAAGGTTGTTTTGGGTTGATCTTCTTCTGCCATTTTGATTTGGTTGTAGGCCCGTAGCTTAGTCGACGAAGGATTTGACTTCATGGTTGGCCGTGGAATCTACCAAAATGTCGATGTTTGGCGGGGAAATCGTCTTTTGGGTAGGCGCTTTGTTCAAGTCCACGAAGTCTACGCGGCATCGGATCTTTTCCGTTGGCCTTAGTCACCGTCACTATGTTGGGCCGGCCGTATTGGGTATTGATGACCACTGATGAAACTGCCCTGAGCATCTTTTCTATTTCCTCTTTCACTTGTAGGGACCATTCGGGCTTAATTCTTCTTAGTTACAGCTTTGCTGGCTTGACTTTTGGGTCGAAGCGGTATTCGGTGCTCAACTATGGAAGGATCGAGGCTGGCATATCTTTATAGGACCATGCGAACACATCCACAAATTCTTTTAGCGGCTCGATTAGGGCATCTCTTTCGGTCCCTTCGAAGAAACTACCAATTTGCGTCTCTTTAGGCTCTTCCGCGAGTTCCCAAATTCACACTCGTCAAAATCTCTTCGGCGACTTAGGCTCGATTTTCCTCTTTCAGGACAACTGGCTTTTAAAAGATTTCTTTGATATATTGTTCATTTAATGTGTACGCCTCTTCATCTAGTGAATCGTTATTAGCTTGTTTTTAGATTATTAGTTAATTCATCATTAGTTAAAGTTGCAATTAAGGGATACTCGAGAAAGGTTCATCATTTCATTGAAGACGAAGGGGAATACAACGTTCGCTACGGACTCGTAGTCTTCGGGCGTAAGGCCATCGGACGACTCGAGAGACTCGAACTTCAGCAATGAGAGACTCGGAGGACTTTACAAAGGTTGACACGAAAGGACGGGGGACCAATCCAAGCTTGGTGATCATTTCCTCTTTGGTCGCGGACGGGCTTTGAGAGAGTTTCCCAATTCTTTAAGCGGCATCGGCGCTCGGTGGCTTCACAACTCGGGAAAGGCATGGTCTCTGTGCTCCCTCTTGATCGTTGCTATTATCTCTTTGTACGAACAGAATCAATTGTGTTTGGCGTCGAAAGCGAGCATGTGGATGTAGGGATCTTCCTCAATCTGGGGATTTCCATTTCGTCACAATCGACCGCTCAATCCGGATGTAAGGGCGCATTGCGTCTCGGTGTCTTTGCTAGAAAAATCTCATGTCCCATACTCGAGCGGAAAGGCTTGGCGGGTAGTTCGGCAAGGAGGACGTCCCCACGACGTTCATAGATTCGAGCGAGTGCAGCCGGTGTTTGTCGACTTTTATCATGAAAATCTCCTCGCTGGCGAGGCAAAGAATGGGTTTGCGGAATGCGGACAAATCTGTGATTGAGGACCGGAGACTTGTGTGCTGTATCATGGCGGTGTTCGGCGTTTCCTTCAGTACGCCTCCAAGTGTTGGAAATAACAATTAAATTTGATGAATCGAACTTCTTGGTCTGCTCGCTTGAGTGTGTCGACATAGTTGGCATTCTTTGGATTCCAAAGGATGCTTTGGCGAGACTTGCCTCTTGAAGGATGTAGCCCGGTGTTTGGCTTGTGGACATTCTTGGCTATTGTTTCGGCTTCGTTCCCTATGAGAAAAGCTGTCACCCCTTATGACTTCAAGGTCTCCTGTCGGTTGATGAATTTGACGCATTGGTGGAGAGTGGAGGCTATGGCTTTCATGTGATGCAACCAAGGGCGCCCTAGTAGAGGCTGTGAACTCGGAGGATATCCATTACATGGAACTTTGCGGGCACCATTTGGGTTTCGTACCCGAGTTCCCGAGTCACTTTGTCCCCCAGAATGGGGCCAGAGACGAACCGTCGTAGGCCTTGACGGTCCGGGTAGATGGGATCACGCGCCTTTCATTTATGCGGAGGGCCCTCATCATGCTTTGAGGAAGGACGTTTACCGATGATCCATTGTCCACTAATACCCCGGGGAGTGATATGGTGTTGAGCCGAATGGTGATGTACAAAGCTTCATTGTGTTGGGAGACATCTCTTGGCAAATCTTCATCGCGAAGGTGATCATACTCCCATATAGGTGAGGATCATAGATTTGGTCCTTGTCTCGGGATAGAGAGTCATCAAGCCGATCACTTCGTGCCTTTTTCTTGCGAGGTAGAGCCTTTGCCGAAGCCCACAGGTTATGCTTGATGCCTTTTGCGGCGGTTGCCATCTCCGATCAACATGTTGATTGAGTGGGAGCGCCAGGCTGGCGTCGGTTTTCTTCATCGGTGTATACTCGGGAGGCTGGACAAAGCTGACCCTTGGCGACCACAGGATGGGGATTGTACTTACGTTACTGCCGGTACTACGGTGTCCGAAGGCCTCAATTCCGTTGTTGGCAAGACTTTTACGCTCTTTTACCCCTTTTTGCTTTGGGGAAAGGCGGCGGAGTAGAGTACATAATAATCAAATCCCCGGATGGCTCCCCGAGCGTTCCCATCTTGTTATCACCGGACTCGAATCTCTTCTTTAATTTTCTTTGAGAGGAAATTTTCTTTTCTTAGGAGGACGGTCCTCGTGTATCCGATCCTGGTAATCCCTTTCAAGGCAATCGGGACGATCACAAATATCCCACCAAATGTGTTCTACGGGTGGTGGCGGATTTGGGACCTCGGGTTGGCGGTCTTTGGAATGACTTTGAGTGGGCTGGTCAGGGGGATCTGGCTGTTGGGCTCGTCACGGTAGCGAGTGATTGGACTACGCCGGATAATGAGAGATATTGAGGTCACGAGGAACGAGGCATATGTTTGTCCTTGAGGTAGCCCCGGTCGGTTGGGATATTGTTAAGGTCCCGAAGTGGCGTGTGGCCTCTTCAATCCGAGCTGTATGCATTACAGCGTTCTTCCGGGGCTTTGATGGCTGACCATATTTCTTCAAGCTGTTCACGATTTTCATCACTCAGTGATATTTGTGGGATCATCACTTTGAGAGGGGACAGCGACGGTATACCGAACTCTTTCGTCCCGGCCTTTGTTTGGGGGCCGGTTGCCACTGTAAGTCGACGGGCGGGAGTCCGGCGGTGGAAACTATAGGAATCTTGGGGTGGCATCTCGATGTATCAGGGACGATTAAGAAGAGGAGGAGAACCCTCTTCCTTCTTTGCGGTAAAAGTGCCATCGGAATTGAGGCCCGATAGTCAAACCATGACTTGAGACAACCCCCGGTATGTCATCAATTTGAGCCTCGTGTCGAAGTCTCATCTGTTCGACCAAGCTGGATCCAATGCGGGTCTGTCTCGGGGATTTTGGAGGACGGAGCAATGTGGTCCCCATCATTACCGGGCGTGCGACATTACGAAACCCGGAGTCGGAACAAAGCGGTGAAGGCGACGATGCGCTTGACTCTTCCCAGTGATCGGACGATGACCCGGTGCCCAAACCAAGCTTTGTGCGGAGGCTGCGGGGAAAGGACACGAAGGTTGAGATGTGCAGGAACGGAAGGAGGGTAGGTGTTTGGGCTTTTGGCTCATGCAACATGCGATTATTTGTTCACGTTTACTTAAAACATGTTTTATTAACCTAATCGGTTGGAAAAGATTGCTCTTCTTTTCGCAAACTACTGCGGATCTGGATCGGTGGGCCCCGTCACTACGTCTATAAGCCCCTCGTATTCCACACAGTATTTCGACCTCCCGGGGTGGACAGCCCGGGCGAGGGTCTATAGAGCAAGCGGGTCCCACCGGCCGAAAGAAAACGATCCTAGAAGTACGGCGGGTAATCGAGTCTTAACGAGCATTCGATGTAAATTACGGACAAGGCGACGTCAAAAGTCAAGATCATGTCAGAGGCTCGACGAAAAGTCGGCATGATTTGGAGTGATAAGCGTCCACAATTGATCTTGACTTGTCGTCGGTTAAGCGTAATTAGGCATGGAATATTCATTAATCCTTGATGACTCGGTGTCAATCTTTGGGAGTCGGTGTATAATTTGTGCCGATCGAGCCGAAGTCGAGGCGCCGGTCAATATCTTGGTCAAAGTCTGCGGCGGAAAACCGGCGGGAACTTCGGCGATTAGGGTCCCCGAAAGATATTGAGTCGGTATGCCGACAAAGGCTAGAAAGGAAAGTTCTATACACGGACGGGGGCATGACACGGACCGGACTAAAAACCAACCGGGTCTCGGACAAAGTGTGTCACGGACAAGTGCATAGTCGACACGAGGCTCCATGGGATGTTTGGGTAGTCACGTGTGCTCATCCGAGAGGCGTAATAAGACCAAACGGACCGCGACAAGGATTTCCCGGGTTAAGGACGTAGTGTGCGGTGTACGGTCACGTGCGCGTAGTGTGCAAGCGATCTATATTCTTTTACGAGTAAAATAGAGATTTTTTTATGAGTCTTAAAAATATGATGCATGATTTATTTTTTTTTTGAGAATTTTCTTCTTCTTTTTTTTTGAAAATCTTTTTTTGATTTTCTTTTTGAAATTTTTAATGAGCACATAAGCACGAAAATTCCGACAGTTAGGGACATTATTCCGGCAGTCAAAATTTTGACTTTCTCCGAGGCGGCCAAAACAACATGAAAAGCGTGCAAAAATCAACACACACACAAAAATGATTTTCAAAGCGGGACGGAAGCTTGACCCTCAAAAGCTTTTTTTTTTTTTTAAAAACGGTGATACCGGTACGTGGGATTGTTAGACCACAATTCATCCCCGACTCGTGTTAGGAGGCGATAACGGGAAATTTAGTGGTTTCCACCAATATACCAAATACCATTTTTTTAAAAAAAAAAAAGCTTAAGTCCCCAGCGGAGTCGCCACTGTGATGATGTGTATCCGAAAATTTTCCCATTTTTGTTTGAAAAAATCAACGAAACGGAGTCGCCACGCCATTTTAATTTTGAGGGCCAAAACTTTGCAAAAAGCCCGAGCTCAGAGATTTTAGGTTCGGAGGTCATGTTACACGCCGGGAAGGACGTTAGTGTGCACCCGGAATGCCTCGTAAAACGAGTCTTCCAAGCTGAAAATCATTTGTGTGTGTGTGTGTGTGTGTGTTTTGGCAAAAATACTTTAAAACTCAGAAAAGTAAAAATAGGGATATCTTTTCAAGACTTTAAACTGATCCCATGATTTTTTGGGGGATTTTTGGATTGAGATTTGGTACTCAAAAGACCTTTTGAAGTTGAGAGCCATTTCTGCCAGAATGAAAAAGGCAGTGGACCTTTGATTTTGAAATATATTCAAGGGTCTTAAAACTTCATAATCTGGATAAACTCAGAGAATGAAAGTTGTTCCAGACACCTTAAATAAGGTTTGTGCGAAGGAATTTTCCATTTTGGAGAAGATTTGAGGGGTCAAAACCTTCTGGAAACCTCAGATATGAGATCTGGATTCCCAGAAGCTGATGAACTAGCCTCTGAAAGAAAATTTGAAAAGAGGAGTTTTACTCACCCAAAAAATAAAGTAAAAATATTTCTGGAAAGCTCTGTATGTTGGCTACAAAAAGTGTTTTGTAGTAAACACCAAATTCCAAGTTCATCTGTGTCCAATAATTAAGACAATGGACTAAGGTCTGGGAAAATTGCTACTGGACAGCAACTTCTCAAGAAAGAAAATATGATTTTAAGGGGGGTTTTGCATCCATGCTTGTCCCCATTTCCCTAGGTTTTGGTTAGTGATCACTAGACATTTTAGTGGTGAATCAACTATACCAAACCATCCTTGGGGTACATTAGGACTAAGCATTTCATTTGCTTGAGAAGGGGATTTTTATCCTTTGAAAATGAGATTTTATGCTTGAAAATGGTTTTTAGGGTTTTGAAAATGAGTTTTCTTGGTAAGAAAGTAAGAAAACTTAAAAATAATTTTGATCTTTGTAGAAGATCATCCATGGAGATGGTCTTCCATGGTGATCTTCTTAGATCTAAAGCAAGAAGATGAAGGAACTACATTTTGTAGTTTGAAGATGCATGCATGGATGAGATTTAGGGTTAGGAGGAGGAGGGTTTACCAATCTTCCTTGTGTTCTTGAGTGTTTGGCTTGAGTGTATGAGTGTTTAGGGCTTTAATATGAGAGTGAGTGGATGAGTATGAGTTGGGAAAGATTGGAGAGAAAATGGTGACAATTCAAGTGAATTCTCACTGTTTTCTCTCTATATTTCGCCAGAGGTTCGGTGCAAAATGTGTTGTGGCTTCCTATTTTTGTGACTGGAGGGCTCAATTTATAGCCCTCTGGAAATTGTAATCCCATCCGCGCGGACAAACCCTGCAGCGTGCACTGTTCATTAAATGCAGCTCCAGCTTTGGACAAGGGGAATATTTCTTTTCAAAATTCAAATTGACCAGCCAGATTATGTTTCCAGCATTTCTATTTGTGGTTTTATTCTTTTGTTTTTCTTTTTTAAGATTCTTTTTAAGGTTTAACCTTAAATAACAATGCCCATTTTACCCTCACTTTGTTAGAAAAGTTAGGATTGTTAGGAATTGTTAGAAATGTTATAACTTTCGTTAATTTTCTAACGAAAATTCTAACAAGCTCAAATTGGAGCACTTACAAAGGGGTAACTTAACCTCCGAACCCATAAAACCTTTTTTTCAAAGTTTTGAGGTAATCAAAATGGCGTGGTGACTCCGTTTTTTTAAATTAAACCGGATGTCTTCAAACTCGCGTGAATTTCCAATACACAAAAATTTGGGCACACATTCACACTAAGGCATCCTGCTGATGGGCTGGCATGGAAGGACTTTGATAAGGAGTACCCTTGGTTCGTAAAAGTCTCTCGCAATGTAAGACTTGCGCTAACTACCGATGGTTATAATCCAAATGGGAACATGAGTACATCATATAGCATGTGGCCTGTCATTCTTATCCCATACAATTTTCCTCCCTGGAAATGCATGAAGCAGTCATTTTTTATAATGTCACTACTCATTCCAGGACCTAAGGCACCTGGAAAAGACTTTGATGTTTATTTGCGACCGTTGATTGATGAGCTGAAAGAGTTATGGTATGATGGTGCCGAAACTTGGGATGCATCTATGAGACAGAGCTTCAAGATGCATGCTATGGTTCTGTGGACCATAAATGACTTTCCAGCATATGCTTATCTTTCTGGTTGGAGTACGAAAGGGTATAAAGCTTGTCCTACTTGTAATGAGGAAACAGATTCACAAAAACTACGAAGTAAGATTTGTTACATGGGACACCGAAAATATCTAGATCATAATCACCATTGGAGGAAAAAGAGTAGGATATTTAATGGAAAGGTTGAAAAAGGTGTAAAGCCTCGAGAGTTGTCAGGTGATGACGTGTTAGAGAAACTCACTAATGTTCCATATATACCTTCAGGAAAGCACCCAAACAACAAGAAAAGAAAGCGTAGTGATGCGGATCTTAATTGGTCAAAGAAGAGTATCTTTTTTGAGTTACCTTACTGGCATAAACTAAAAATACGACATAATCTTGATATCATGCACATAGAGAAAAATATTTGTGATAATCTTTTAGGCACACTTCTTGACATTGATGGGAAAACAAAGGATACATACAAGGCTAGACAAGATTTGGCTGATATGAAAATAAGGAGAGAATTACACTTAATGCGTAGTGCTGATGAGAAGTCGTATTTGATTCCCCCTGCGAGTTACACACTATCAAAACAAGAGAGAAATGAGTTTTGCAAATTTTTAAAATCTGTTAAGTTTCCAGATGGATATGCGTCAAATATATCAAGGTATGCGAATGTTGATGAAGCCAAACTTTCCGAAATGAAAAGCCATGACTGCCATGTTATGTTACAATGGCTACTTCCCATAGGCATGCGTGGATTCTTGAGTAGTGTGGTTCATAATGCATTGGTGGAGTTGGGAGAGTTCTTTAAATCCTTGTGTTGCAAGACGTTGGAGGTAAAAGAGCTTGAGAGAATGGAAAAGGATATTGTGGTTATCTTATGCAAGTTAGAACAAATTTTTCCACCTGCATTCTTTGATATTATGGTTCATTTAGCTATCCACTTACCACGGGAGGCCATACTTGGTGGGCCAGTTTTTTTTCGATGGATGTATCCGATTGAAAGGAACCTTGGCACAACTAAGCAGTATGTAACAAATAAAGCTCGTCCCGAAGGTTCAATTGCCGAGGGATATATAGCAAATGAATGCCTAACTTTTTGTTCAATGTATCTTCGTGGCATTGAAACTAAGTTTGATAGAGAGGAACACAATTATGATGGAGGAAAGTCGGAGGAACAAGATGAACAATCTCCATTTTGTCAAAATGTTCGTCCGTTTGGCGCTTCAAATTTTGATTTTATTGATCCAGTGGAGCTTCAGAAGATGCATTGGTACATGTTAGACAACTGTAATGATGTGCATAAATTTATGAAGTAAGATTTTGAAAAATATTTAAATTTTCTATACATAATCAATTTAAAAATTATATTTTCACACCTACCACATATTTTGTTATTTAGTGAACACAAGAGAGAGCTGGAAACTGTGAGTTCTTTGGATTTACAAAGAATACATCGAGATGAGTTCCCTGGTTGGTTTAAAAGACGTGTAAGTTTAGAATTTTATATTGTCATTTATATAGTGTTTAAAATGGTAAAACATGTTCTAACTGTATATAAAATTGATCTCTTAGATGATGAATTCTTATACGAACAAACTTGAAGAAGCTGCAGAGTTGTTATATATTCTTGCATGTGGGCCTAGTGAGCGTGGAAGTACTTACAAGTCTTGCATAGTCAATAGCGTACGGTTCCACGTAAAGGAGCGTGATAATTGCCGTCTAAGTCAAAAATAGTGGAGTAATGGTGCAAGGTGACCATGAGGGGAATTTAATTGACTACTACGGTGTCTTGATTGATGTGATTGAATTAGTCTACATCAAAGGAAAGCGCCCTATTTTTTTCAAGTGTGAATGGTTTTAATACTAACTCCAAATCAGGAATACGGACCGATGCTTATTTCACAAGTGTCAATGTCAGTGGAAGGTGGTACCGGCATGACCCATACATACTAGCTAGTCAAGTACAACAAGTTTTCTATCTTAATGACACGAAGTTGGGGAAAAATTGGCAAGTTGTACAAAAGTTTCAACATAGACACTTGTGGAATATTCCTGAAAATTATATTTTGAATACTGATCAATTACCATCCTCTATGGACGTTTATCAAGAAAATGACTCAAGGAAGATAAGAAGAATTGTTCAAGTTGGTGAAGATGTTGAGTCTACAAGATTGTGTAGGGCTGATATAGAACCATTGGTTTTCGATCGTGCAATAGTGCAGGATAAAGAGGGAGATGAAATAGGAGACGAAACATGAGATGAAGAGGATGATACTCTTGCTAATTATTGTAGTGAAAATGAAAAAGAGGATCAACATACTTCTGATGATAGTGACATAGATTAATTTAGTTAATATTTGAGTTTTCTAATTTAAAGCTTTTATAATGTAAATCATTTTAGACATTCAAATTGCTTCATTTTTCTTTAATTTTATGTTTCGAATTTAACATGCCATTACAGTCCATTGATGGATTTTGCGTATTGATTTTTGCTGAGGATGACTAGTTTATTTGGGAATTTTGTCTTGCTATGGTCGATAACCAATAATTAGGTTGTGGGTGGGTTTCGTAAGTACGTTTTACTTGACTTAGTGACCTGCACATCTTGCTGGTCAGTCTGAACTTAATTTGGCCATTTTTTTGTTTTTTGGCTATGAGTTTCAAAAGCACATTTAGTTACCTGGCTTGATTGATTTATGATTTTCAGCCCACGATTTCGGAAGCACTTCTAGTTTACTTATTTAATCAATATACATCTTTCTGGTAATGTGTTTTGGAACCATTTTTTGATTACTAATTTGATTGATTATTATTCTTGGTTGTGAGTTTCAGAAGCACTTTTAGTGTCATCACTTGATCGGTTTGTAACTTTTTGGTTATGAGTTTCATAAGTACTTTTTGGTTTTTGCATGCTGTTGATTGTTATTCCCTCTGCCTAAGTGATAATTGCAGGTCATTGAAGCTGATTGTTAATTGAATGATTAGTACTAGATTTCGTGCTTTTCACTTGTTTGTATTCTAGTATTTGATTTTTCTGGCTTTCGAAGTATTATGCATCTGATGATGTGCCCTTGAGCTCTTTTGTTTTTTAATAAATTTATTTAGTGCCTAATATGTGATTCATGTAAAGAAGAATTATGTTTATTTCATGTTACATTTCACCCATGATAAAAGGTTTGACAGACTGTCAGTTAATTACTTCGTTGTGTTTGTCTTCCGTTAGTTAGTGTGTCAGTTAACCTATTTCGTTGTGTTTGTCTTCCATTTATGTCTGTATTTGTTGTCCGTGTGTAAGATATTTCAGATTAGTGTAATCTGTCGTTCCACTATCATTTTGTTCTTCCATTTTTTGGATGTTTCACCAAAGATTCATGTGTCAGAAACAAGGCCAACATTTTGTTGTGTTTCCCAGTTTACGTTATTGTATCAAATTCAAAACAGTTACAATTCTATCACGAAAATTGTTTTAATTGTGTAAAAAAATGTCTTTTAGTTGTTGAATCCTCTACTGGTAGTCTGGTACTGACTTGAAGTTGTCAGTAGGCATGGCATGTCTGAAGTCATGTGAATTTCCCCCCTATCTCAGGCTTTTGCAAAAGTGAAACATCAACTAATGGCTCCAGGAAAAATTGCTCAAATACCAACCTCAATGGCAAAACTTCATGAAGTAATTCGAGAAAAAAATGTTGGTTCCCCTACATCAAGTGCAGATGACAGCCCCAAGAAAAATGAGCCTCAAATTCATGGTAAATACAAAATCCTTTGGTTTATATATCTTCTGAGTTCATCAACAACCTGTGCTACTGCCATTACTTTGGTTATTTCCTTCTTTGTTTTATAGGGCCTACTTTTTTTGTCGGGGGGGGGGGGGGTGAACCAAAAATCAGCAGTATTTAAAGTCTGATGGTAATAACCTCCTGCTGAATGTTAAAAGAGTGTCCAACTCAACTTTTTATCATCAATATCTCCCTTAGCTGTAAATCTGAGTGCCCCATGACTGTGATTATTGCTGATGGGTGCTTCAGTTTTGCTCTTGATGTTGATCAAGAAGACAAGAAGTTGGGGTTCCTTTGATTTTTTTTGAACCCTGCAGCCCTTATGCCTCGTGGACTTTTCAACGTCTTCTTCATCTTATTGAAGCTGGAGAAATTCCTTTCAAAGGTTCTGTTAACTCCTTTTAATCACTATTTATTTTTGTTAGGGGATTGTATAATACACTCTAATTAATCAAATAGAGATACTAGGATGCAAAACAATAACCAATGATCACATGGATTTACAGAAAAACCTCTCTAGGTCTGATCTCTTTATATCATTACATTTGAGGATCAATCACATTAATAGTTTGCTGATTTATTGATGAGGAATGAGATACATAAAACCTTTGTTTTTTGATATATTTAAGGCTTAAAGATCATCAAGACTTTATTGGAAATTCGATAGAGGGAGTATATTCTTTTATTTCTTGGGTGAGAGTGTTTTTTTCTTTATTCACGAGATATCAATGATAAAATCTTTAAATTAAAAGTAATCCAGGTGTCCCCTAGATTTCCTTCAGACACTTCATCAGGAACAAGCTTCAATAGCCTTTAGGCTTTAGCTATATATTTAGCCAAACCCTGCTTAAGTGTATGGGAACCCACACACTCTTTCTTTCACACGTGTACACATACCCCCTCTTTCTCTCACGCGTGAACACATGCACACACAGTTATAATACCCTGTATTGCCTCCTAGTTACTTTCGAAACATTAAATCTGATTAGTGCCAAAGTGACCAAAGCAAACTTTATTACGTGTGCACCTGTGTATGGAAAATGGCCATCAAAAGAGCGTTTATATAGGATCCAGGATCCTATACTTCAGAATGCTTCTGTTCTTAGTTGATTTGTGTTATATATATGTTCATATCGTGTGAATATCATTAAAAAGATGTTTGCAATATACTCACAAATGTAATATGTGTCTGAGTGATTCCTAGAAATCAAGTAGCCCATTATTAGAATAGTGATACCTGTTACTATGCATCTCAGGGATAATTCATGTGGAAATATGCTTAACTATTACATTGATGATATATTGTTAGAGGTGCTGCTTCTTGTTAATATATCTTTTCTGTCATTGTTTATAAATTTGTGTTTATTATAACGGTTGTAATTTACTCTTATCTCTAGACTTTGGTAAAGAGTTTTTAAATTTCTGAAATTGAGAGAGTGGGAGCCAGAGTGTTTTGGGGGTTGGGGTGGGGTTGTTAGTTTTTACCCATGGAATTCATCTCTTAAAACAGGTGGAAGCTGTTAATATATGGCCTCAAACACTGAAACAGTTCTAGCACAGTTTTAACGACAACACCGGCAAGCACCATTTCATGTTTTAGGTAAAAGAGATGGAATCTTATGCTGTGTGTTTAAGCTAGATGGAACTCTTGGAGCAACCTATAGATATTATTGGCTGTCGTGAGGTGGACTGTGGGACTGTATTAGCAAAATATTTGATTTCTCTGACAGCTTCATAGTGTGCTAGAACCTCACTTTACTTTTAAATATTTGTAGAAGAGGGGCCTTAGTAAATTCCAGTACTGAGAAGTTGACTACCTTAGGGTTAGGGAAGCTAGTTTGAGTAGCCTAATTTTCCATACCACTTCAATAATTAATCGTTGGAAGGAAGTATAATAGCAACTAGGGCGGATTTCATAACAATCGATTAATATTAGCATGCATTTCATAATGACTAATATTGTTAGGTAGGTAAAATTTGCAAGCCTCAATTGAAATTATTTTGAAATTATTTACAATGAAAACATTGGTAGCTAGGTAAAACCCGACACTTTTTTTAGATGCTCCGAAAGAAATACATCAGAGTGTCAGCATTACAATTCTTGTGTTAAATAGTTGATGGTTTATTACAGTAGTTCGCAGAGGCCATATACAGCTAAATTGAAAAGCGACAATCCAATAACCATCTGAGATTTTGAGCTGGGCGATCGCCCACCTGTTCAGCCGGTTCTTCACACCCTCACTCAAGTTGAGCATGGGGATTAAGAATGTCCAACTTGCTCACGAGCAAATCAAACTGTTGCTTTTCAAGTGCTTTAGTAAAAATATCTGTCAGTTGCGTTTTAGTAGGAACATAGGAAGGAGAGATAAGACCATCCGAAATAGCATAAAGAACAAAATGGCAATCGATTTCAATGTGCTTTGTTTGTTCATGAAAGACAGGATTCTTAGCGATATAAAGAGCCGGCTGGCTATCGCAAAAGATATTAATTGCCTTGGGATGATGAACACCAAGACTCAGCAGTAAACCTTTTAACCATTTCAATTCACAAATAAGAGCCGCCATAGAACGGTATTTTGCATCGGCAGACGAACGAGACACAGTGGTTTGTTTCTTCGTCTTCCAAGATATAGGAGAATGACCAAGAAACACAAGTCATCCAGAAAGAGAGCGTCGAGTAATAGGGCAAGCAGCCCAATCCGAATCACACCATCCTTGTAGCGTGAGGTCACTATCAGCACGAAGAAGAATACCCTGACCAGGTGTGATTTTGAGATAACGCACCACCCGTAAGGCCGCATCCCAATGTTCCTTTCGAGGTTCCTTCATAAATTGGGATAGAATATGAACAGAATAAGCCAAATCTGGTCGGGAGACTGCTAAGTAAATGAGACGGCCAACCAATCGTCTATAGCGTTCTGGGTCATCCAGAAGATCACCTGTGGCAAGACCAAGTTTATGATTGGGTTCAATAGGAAAGCCGGACGGCTTTGCGCCCAATAGCCCAACCTCAGATATAATGTCTAAGGTATACTTTCGTTGGCACAGAAAAAGACCAGAAGAGCTACGAGCAACTTCAATACCCAAGAAATACTTTAGGGAGCCAAGATCTTTCTTCTTGAAACATTCACTCAGGTACTTTTTGAAAGACCGTAAGGCAGCGGAATCGTTCCCAGCTATAATAAGATTGTCAACATACACTAGTATATTCATATGAATCGTACCTTTCGTGAATGTGAATAAGGAATAATCAGAATAAGACTACAAAAATCCATAGTGTTTTAAGGAAGCCACCAGTTTAGCGAACGAACAACGCGAGGCCTGTTTCAGGCCATAAAGAGATCTACTAAGGCGACAAACCATATTAGGCTGATTGGAATGAAAGCCCGGAGGAGGTTTCATGTAGAGCCCTTCCTGAAGATCACTATGCAGGAAAAGCGTTATGCACATCCATTTGATACAGTTCCCAATTATTTGAGGCATCAATGGCAAGAAAGGCTCGAACGGTGACCATTTTGGCCACTTGAGCAAAAGTTTCCGTGTAATCAATCCCTTCTTTCTGATGATTACCAAGAACCACCAAACGAGATTTAAGTCGTTCAAGAGTACCATCAGACTTATACTTAATCCGATAAACTCACTGGCTACCCAGAGCACGCTTACCAGGAGGTAGAGGAACCATAGTCCATGTGCCATTATCTTCCAAGGCACGAATCTCAGCCTGCATAGATTTCTTCCACACATCCTGTGTTATTGCCTCACGAAAATTCCTAGGCTCTTTAGCCAAGGTAATAGCTGCAAGGAAGTTACGATATTTCACAGAAAAACTGTCACAATTTATATAGTGACCTATAGGATAAGGAGTACCTGAGAAGCCAAATGGAGTGGAGTGCTTGGGGGATGGACTTGCAGGAGTAACTGTAGCAGCAATGTAGTCCCGAAGAAGAACGGAGGGAACTTTTATACGCATGCCCCTCCCTAAAGCTTCTTGCTCAGATTGAGAGGATTCTGTCATAGAAGAAGATGAGACCTCCGTAGAGGCAATATCTGCAGATACTGCAGTAACAGGTTCAGGTACATCCGCAGGAGCCACTGTCAAAGGTTCTGAGACAATATCTTTCATATCCGGATAAACGATAAAGGCAAAATCAGCCTCTTGGTTAAGAATCTCCATTGAATCTGGGGTATGAGGCACTGAAGATAAATCACTGTAAGAAAAGATTGCCTCAAAGAACTTCACATCCCGGGAGACAAAAAATTTCTTCGTTTCTAGATCAAACAACTTCCACCCCTTTTTGCTAGAGGATAGCTCACAACGATACATTTTCGGCTACGAATGGCAAATTTATCTCTCTTGGCCTTCTGATTATGGGCATAACACAAAGAACCAAAGACACGGAGAGAGTCAAAGAAATGCAATTTTTCGAACAAAATCTCATAGGGAGTCTTATTACCTAAGAGGGGTGTAGGAGTCTGGTTAATCAAATGAACAGCAGTGAGAACTGCTTCACCCCAAAAGAAAATAGGTAAATGAGCCTGAAATCGAAGCGCTCTAGCAACATTCAGAATATGACGATGCTTCCGCTCGACTCTACCATTTTGTTGTGGCGTACAAACACAAGATGTTTAGAAAGTAATGCCAAAGGAAAAGAAATAATCAAGCATGCAATTAAATTCGGTACCATTATCCGATTGGACGACATTAATCTTCTGAGAAAACTGATGTTCTACCATGGCAATAAAAGCCATAAACATACGAAAAACTTCTGTTTTATCAACCAATAAATAGACCCAGACAGCTCGGGAAAAATCATCCACCAAAGATAAAAAATATCGTGCACCACAGGAAGAAGAATGAGTGTATGCACCCCATAAATCACAATGAACCTTCTCAAAGATTCTAGTGGACTTATGATCACTAACAGAAAAACTATCTCTAGACAGTTTAGCCCAAAAACAAGTATCACAAGGTTTAGGTAAACTGCTAGAATTACGACTAACAGCGGGAAGAAGCTTTACCACATTCTCGGAGGGGTGCCCCAAGCGATTATGCCACAGCTCCAACAAAGAAGGCGATCCGGTAACAGAAACACTAAATGCAGAAGATATGCCGCGAAGGTAGTAGAGTCCATCCTACCTAACACCCACTCTAATCTGGTTTCTCGACAGGTCCTGTATAGCACACATAGAGGAGTTAAATTGGACAGTGCAATAAATATCGTCAGAAAGTTGAGAAATTGAAATTAAGTTGCAGCTTAAGTTTGGAATAAATAGAACATGAGAGAGGGTAATGGTGTCCGTCAGACGAACGGGTCCCACTGTATGAGCCAACACAGAAGACCCATTAGGTAAACCGACTGAACATGCCGGTATAGTCCGAGAATTAAGGAGGCACGAGGCATTTCCAGTTACATGATTTGAAGCACCTGTATCAATATTCCATGAAATTGCATCAAACTTACCATGGAGGTGATCATTTAAGATTTGAGAATTACCGACGAGGCTTGCCAAAGCCTGCCATCGCTCAGCTGTGAACGATGAAGATGAAACAGCAGAAGGAGTAATAAAATTGTCTGGCCTATCCTGAGGACCTAGGTAAAAGGGAGAATTATATTTATTTTTAGGAGGATCATCGATGATAGCATCGTTCCCCGCCATGGATTTAGACTTGTGTATGTTGCTGCTCTGATACCATGTAGGAAATTAATTTAGGGTTTTCCCAAAACTTGATTTCTTATTGATCAATTGTTTGAATATATAGGTTACAATCGAAAAAGGAAAAGAGCCCTGCTCAAAATAAAGTTCTAAACATAAACTAGAAAGAAAAGGAAACTAAATCTTAATAGGGAACTGATCGCCAGATTATACGTCGCTGGGTGGTCGCCCATAATGCCTGGACGGTCGCCCACTTGAACAGTTGATTCAGTGTGTTTGAGATTTTGGCCTGGGCGGTCGCCCACTTGATCTGGCCGGTCGCCCACTTGTACAGTCCTTTTTGTGTTGCTGAGATTTTGAGCTGGGCGATCGCCCACGTGGCCTGGGCGGTCGCCCACCTGTTCAGCCGGTTCTTCACAGCATTCATTCTATTGATAAGCAAGTAGAGGTTCATTATAGCCAATTGACATAAAAAAAATTGCATAAGGAGATATTTATATGCAAAACCATCGATTAATATTTTGTACGTGGAATTCCACCTAGTTGTAACATCGTAAGTAAAATATTTGTCCGCCACACCTTTACTACTTAAAAATTTGATCCATTTTTTGTATTAATTTTTTTTAGAAATAAATTGAATACATTATTTAATTGACTTAACATAAACCTATAATGCTTCCAAACCATCTCTAAAACATAAGTTAATATTATGACATAAACATCTAATATGAAAAAATTTACTACCAAGTGAGGGTTGACAAACGATAATTAATTCTGGTAAACTAGCCATATTAGCACTTGGGTTGTCAAATGAAATAGTAAATATTTTATTCAAAATACCATACTCAACAAAAATCTCAAGCAATATTGCATAAATATTTTTCACGGAATGCGGTGGCTCAAAATCTTTATAAGCAATTAATCTTTTTTGGATAGTCCATGAATTATCTGTCCAATGGCAAGTAACTGCTCAAATAAGTATTTCTTTGTCAATGATTACTCCAACCATCGGCACAAATTGAAACTTTATTTTTTAAATTTGATAAAACACCAATTAAATCTTTTTTATATCTTTCACCACTCTAGTAATATCACGTACGAGATTCGTACGTGGTACTCTCGTGGCAGCAGGATTTAATGAAAGTCGAACAAAATTTCCATAATAATCATCATCTGCAAAATTAAAAGGAAGGCCTTTAACACAAACTAATTTGGCTAGTTCATCCCTATAAACTCACTTATCAAATTTAAAAAGGACGGAAGGGTAAGACGAACCTTGTGCACCCGAACCCGAACTATGTTGATATTGTAATTGAGTTTGATTAGTGGAAGTGCCAAGTTTCTCGGGATGTTTTGACGCGGTATGCCCGTTGAGCGTCCCATGCCCTCCGCCTCTTTTGAATGAGTAAACTTTGGAACAATAGTTGCAATGTGCTTTAAGATTATAGTCATCTTCGGGAGTAATTTTTCTTTTTGTGAAATAGATCGTGAAAGTATCGGATTGCGGCTCTCTTTCTCTAGGAGGTTGAGGCGGTTGACGTTGTCCCCGACCCTGACCACCTCCCCTAGCTCGGCCCCCTACCCCTCCTACTACCACCACTTTCAATTTCAACAACTTTTTCTTTCTCACTTTGTTGGGTATTTGAATTTTGATAATCAAAATCATCGTTGGGTGAGGAAGAACCAACATGTTCCTTGCCTAAATTGCTTCTTCTTTGGTTTGAACCCATTAGGGTTAGAAAAAATGAAGATTGAAAATGAAATCTAACTTAAAAATGGATGAAAATGAAGAAAAACACTAATTTCGTTAGAAAACAAACTGAAAATGAGGTAATATTTAATTGGAAATAGGATGAGAGTAAGAGAATATGTGAATATTTGAGAGTAGAAGAGAAAGAGTAGAGAAAAATAATGTGAAAATGGGAGGAGGAATGTGATATTTATAGTTTGTTTTAATAAGTCAAAAAAAAAATTTTTTTTTTTTGATTAAATCCGTTACTAACCAACTGGAAAGGGGGGACAGGCGTCAGGCGCACAGGCAGGCAGGCCCAACGGTCATATGACCGTTTAAATTTCAAGTATTGCCGGTTCAATTGCCGGTTCAATCGGCGGTTTAACCGTCAGTTTTAACCGGCAGTTGAACCGGTTTCCCTTACCTCCTAGCCGTAACTGACCCGTCAAAAATCCGATTTCGGTTAAGCCAATCCGATTCAATTGCGTTGATCGATTTTTTACAATTTTGACCGATTCAAAATCGGCCTATTAGCCTGTTCAATTCGCGAAATGGCCACCTCTACTATGGAAAGGAAAAACTTGCTTTTGTTTTTGCTGCTAAAAACAATTGGATCCTGCCGAGCATAATTTCAGACATCTGCGAGGCATTGATTGGATATTATCGGCACGTGATTGGGTAAGCTTAGTTGGATATCACCTTGAGGCCGGCGTTTGAAAAGCGACCCCTATTTTTTTTTTTACAAGAAAAGAGGACCTTATTGCTATGTGAGTGAGCAATGGGAACTTAAATTGTGAGATAGAATGAGTAACTATATACTCCTATTTAGAAAAAAAAAAAAAAAACGTGTTTTTGTGTTTTTAAATGTGTGTTGAAATTTTGTATATAATTGAAACTTATTAAAAATATGCACAGTGACTTGTAAATAATCGAAAATTTTCAACACTTCTTACACTTTTCAACCCACGAATTGATCTTTTTAAACACCACATCAACTTATCTTAAACACTATCACTATCCATATTTTAATACTTCATTTATATAATTTCAAATGCCCATTTAAAGGGATGAATGACGTCTTTTTGGGGTTTTAAACACTTTAACACAAGGCAAAGCTCAGTGATTTTTGTAAGTATCGAAATTCCCTTCGCAAATAAACCTTTTGTATATTAATTTCAAAAGTTATAGATATCAATATCAAATGCTTTTAAATATCCAAAATGTTTATTGTTAATTACCTTGTTTAAATGTATTTCTTAATTTATATCCATAACCTGTGTTATTAATATCAAAAGACCTTTACGATCTATTCAATTTAAGCGGTTTCAATTTATACTCGATCGATATTTTTGATTTTTATTTTTGATATTCAAGTTCAGTGTTTGAAAGTTTTTAATTATAGACATACAATTTTGTAATTGTTAGGTTATCTAAAAATGTTATTTAGCGCTTCAAAAAAAAATTTATTTGACCTTCAAGGTTCGAAAATAAAAATGATTTGCTAATTCAAAATTAAATACCTTAAATTATTTCCACAAATTAAAAAAATTATAGTTAAAAAATACATAGTTCATAGAAGTAAAACAAATTCTAAATGCTCAGCTTATATACTATTAGGGGTCGTTTGGTAGCCTGATTAGAGTTGGATATGATTATTAGTCCAATAATCTTGGTATTTGGTAGGCTAAATGCAATGGGAGTAATAATCCTGGGTACAACTCGGATAAGCTTCTTATCCACTCTTATCCCCTCTAACCCCTTCATATTAATCCCCAAAAAAAGGGTGGTGTTATTAATCCCCTGATTAATAATCCCCCACTATTAACACACTATTAACACAGGCTAATCCTATCGGCCTATCAAACGAGCCCTTAAAGATTTAAATTTAACCTGACATATACAAACACTCGTAACACGACATGATTTTTTTTTTAGTTTTGGTTATTTTCGATTTGGTATATTATATGTTTTTTTTTAAAGCAACCCAAATAACAAAAGCATTAACAAAAATTTAAACGTAAAATCTAAGGAGAAACGCGTTTCTCCTTAGCGCTTAGGAGAAACGTGTTTCTCCTTAGCGGTTTATTAACGGGTTTAATTGAATGTTTAACGAACCGATTTCTTAACCGGTTTAATTAAAACATGTTTGCCCTAAGTTCAATACCAAAACGAAATCAGTAGCAAGGGAACCCCAGTTGAATATCCAGAAACTATATCCAGAAATCAGTAGCAATCGAAGGAATTATGGAAAATCCAGCTGATGAAATCAGGAGCAAGCGAAAATCCGACTGTGAGTTCACATGTTATTATTGTTTTGGTTCGCATTTTCATAAATTTCTGGATATATTAAGCATACTCATCTGTATATGAATTTAACAATGTATTTTAGTTTGAAATTTACAATTTCTGTGTATCTATTTTGTGTTTTATGTTTAACGATTTACCATTCTACTTAGTATTGTCTCTTGGCTTTTAATTCATAATTTTTGTCATGATTAACAATGTGTTTTAGTATTGTCTCTTGGCTTTTAATTCATAATTAAAAAGGTTACGGATATAAATTAAAAAGCTTACGGATATGAATTAAAAAGGTTCTTGATATCAATTAAAAAGGTTACGGTTATAAATTAAAAAGCTTACGGTTATCTTTTCAAAAGGTTACGGATATCCTTTCAAAAGGTTACGGCTATATAATTTCAAAAGGTTACGGATAACATTTCAAAAGGTTACGGATATCCTAATTCGCATCATTTCGCATATCTATGCTCTAGTGCCATGTGTTGTTCCTTGGATATTTCTCCATACGAAGAAATAGATCCACGATGAATAGCATGCGCAAAGAGTTGGTCCCAAGTCAATGTTCTTGTTGGAAAGCTAATGCGGGGGCGAGAATGGGCATTGCAATTTATTTTCCACATTATAGAGGGAAAACGCCCATTTTGGATTGATCGCTGTGACTTGCAACTTTTTGCTCCAGGGTCCATTCTCTTCTAACCCTAGGCGGAACATCCACAATATCATCTACATATTCAACCTCCTCGGTGAAACCCTATATCGAATCGGAACTTTCGTCCTGCTTGAGCTTGGTTGTTGTTGTTGTTATTCATTTTGAGAAATTTGTTTTTTTTTGTTGTGATGGTAGGAGTGGTGTTGTATGGTATTTATATAGGATGAGTACTTGAAACCAGTCAAAAAAGTTGCTCAATGAATTCAATGCACATACATTTATTACTCTTTGAATTCAATGAATTCAATGCACTTACCATCTGTACACATTTATTACTCTTTGAATTCAATAGTAAGTCATGTCTTTTCAAAGTGAAAAGACACATTGGTTGGCTAAAGTCATGGATTCAATAGTTAACTACATATCAAACAAAAACAGTTATGGATTCAATAGTGCCAAATTTCAAACAAAAACAGTCACGGTTAACAATACATCACCTATATTACAAAATACATCAAACACAAAAATATTAAAAACAGAATTTAGTAACCATTAAACACTACCACTACCACCTGCTCCATCATCATCTACATTGCCATTCAATTTGTTTTTTGGATCATATTCATTCAAAATATATTTCAAATACATTTTCAAAGCCTTGTGGTGAATTCTAGCAGCTTCATCAATGTTGTGAGCGTTGACAAACTCATGAGCATGTTTGACTATCCCCACATAATCCTTATCCCTACAATTGTGTCCATTACATGGCTCCAATGGACAACGAAATGAGGGAGTTCCATTTGCAGAAGAAGGCTGCAAAACAACAAGATGACCATTGAGCAATTTTTGGTAGCACACCATGTATATTTTCCAACTTTTGTCATCATTTGAATCACCCAAAGTTGGCTCCCCAGAATTTCCCTTGCCTTTGTTCATCACTAGAAAAATTATTAAAGGTAGAATTTTTCTTGAACTTGATGTATATGCTTACCTTTGGACAGATTTATATAGACAGAGTACTTGAAACCAGTCAAAAAAGTTGATCAATGAATTCAATGCACTTATCAACTGTACACATTTATTACTCTTTGAATTCAATAGTAAGTTTGAATGCTTTTTTGACCATTAAAGTATATCCAGGAACTATCAATTCTATATCCAGAAAATTTAATTTGAATATCCAGAAACTACAAAATGTATAACCAAAAACATTCAATATGAATATCCAGAAACTATCAATTCTATATCCAGAAACTCTTAATTTGAATATCCAAAAACTAAGAAAATTTATATCCGGAAACAACCATATTGAATACCCAGAAACTTTAATTGACCTTGAACTTGATTTTGGACAAGTGTTCCAAGTTAGGTGTTCCAAGTTGAGTAATAAAAAAACAAAAACAGTCACGGATTCAATAGTTATCCCAACTAGTACTGCTTCATTTTGTCCATAAGCAATAGTGCCCAATTTCAAACAAAATCAGTCACGGATTCAATAGTTAACTACATTTCAAAAAAAAATCATGGATTCAATAGTGCCAAATTTCAAACAAAAACAGTCACGGATTCAGTATAAATAAGTTAGATCTTCACTTCTTTTTTATTTCTAAATTTCATCTAAAAAGCAATCAATTTCTCAGTATGAGTACGAGTAGGTCAGTCAAGTCTGAGAAAAATGTTGAAGATTATGAAGAAGAAAGAGCTGCTAAAAAAATTTCAGGTTTCTTAGAAGATATTAAGGAGGGATATTATAGTTTGTGGAACAGTTCAAATAAACTTCACTGCCCATTCTGTGACAATAAGAACAGCAAGAAATATACATGGATTTGGGATTCTCTTCTGTTACATGCCAAGGATCGTGGGGCAACTAAAGCTTATGGAGAGCATGATATGTTCAAGCACTCTGCACTCTATAAGTTTATGGAGAGCAAGAATAAATAATTTGTTATGTGTTGTGTGGTTTGTTTGTTTGTAGTTTTTTTAATGAATAATATCTCTTGTATAATATAATTTTCTTTAGATACGAAGTGTCGGTTAGTTTGGTTTGAAGTGCCGGTTTTAACTCTTAATTTGAATATCCGAGAAACTAACAAAATTTATATCCGTAAACAACCATATTGAATACCCGTAAACTTTAATTGGCATTGAACTTATCCTTGGCCTTGACCATGGCCTTGGCCTTGACCATGGCCTTGGCCTTGGACTTCTGGATATGCACCTACCACATTTCTGGATATACATTCAAATACTTCTGAATATAATTGGCCTTGGCCTTGGCCTTGGACTTGGCCAAGGCCAAATCCATGACAAGTTCAAGTCCAAGGCCAACTTGTCCATGGCAAGGGAGCCAAGGCCAGGCCAGGCCAAGGCCAAGGCTTGGCCATGGCCTTGGCCTTGACCATGGCCTTGGCCTTGGAATTCTGGATATCAATGCACTTACCAACTGTACACATTTATTACTCTTTGAATTCAATAGTAAGTATATCCGAAACTATCAATTCTATATCCGTAAAATCT
Organism: Adenophora triphylla var. japonica; assembly: GCA_022495995.1. Classification (NCBI taxonomy): domain Eukaryota; kingdom Viridiplantae; phylum Streptophyta; class Magnoliopsida; order Asterales; family Campanulaceae; genus Adenophora; species Adenophora triphylla. Next base: position 27,714 of record JAFEMH010003786.1, read on the forward strand.
TAATTTGAATATCCGTAAACTATCAATTCTATATCCGAACCAATTATCAATTTACGGATATGCACCTACCACATTTGGATATACATTCACATACTTCGGATATAATTGGCCAAGGTCAAATCCATGACAAGTTCAAGGTCAAGGCCAACTTGTCCATGGCAAGGCCAAGGCCAAGGCCAAGTCCAAGGCTTGGCCATGGCTCGCCATGACCATGGCCTTGGCCTTGGACTTCTGGATATCATTGCACTTACCAACCGTACACATTTATTACTTTTTGAATTCAATAGTAAGTATATCCGAAACTATCAATTCTATATCCGTAAAACTATCAATTCTATATCCGTAAATTATCAATTCTATATCCAGAAACTTAGAAATGTATATCAAGAAACTATCATCAATTTACGGATATACACCTACCACATTTCGGATATACATTCACATACTTCTCTCGGATATAATTGATAAAAACATTTAACTAGTCATTTACGAACATAAAAACATCAAATATCTATGTATAAAATATTTAACTAGTCAACTTAATAAATTGTACTTCAATCTAAAAACTATTAAATCAAATGTTCATTTGGTGTTTTTGAACCAAACTCATCGGTGATTGGCTTTCTTCTATCAAACTTTGTCTTTAGCTTTCGTTTTACGCCCTTTGTATTTGCACGAATTGGATCCATCACACTCGGAGCACTTGTTATACTTTACGAACCAACATTATCATTAACACTTGTCGTAGATCTACATTCCGTTGATTTTCGACAACAATTGTTGTATAAGAAGTGAGTCTCTATTGAACCCATCTTCCGGTATCTTTTTGCGGCTCTGTTTTCATGACAAGCCATCATCGATTGTGGTATTTCATTGCCATCTTTTGTTTCCAGGAATGAATTCATTTTCTCTCGTTGATGTATTATCTTTTCCTTGATAGACTTTGTCCCATACATCTTTTTTTTGCCATCTTTGTCCACCTTTTTTCAATGTAGATATCTGGTATCCTTGTGACATTTGACAAATTCAGCGCCTTTATGCAATGAAAGCACAACCAACCGACTGTAGTAAACTGATTGCATTTTGCATACAACCTGTTACACTTTCATCATTCCTAACAAAGAGTACACTCTCATATTTATCTGGGTACTTCTCATGAGCAACATGTATGAATCTGCAATCTTCATCACTTTCATCTCCAAATTTGTATACATCAGAAAAGCTCGTTTTACCTCAATCTCAAAGAACTTGAATATCTGTGGTGTGTATACCTCACCGCTTGTTTTATGATACCACCATACATGTCCGGTTGAGGGACCGAGATTGATGCTTGAAATTCCTTCTCTTGTTCGCATTCCTCCAACGTTTAACCTGTTTCATTGAATATGTCAAAGAACTGAGTGAGGGATGTGTTTCTGTTTGCTTTGAAACAAAGGGCATGATTTGTGCTCTCGCTTCTTTGGGATGACAATATTCCAGCGGAGAAGAAATTTGTGCTTAAAGCTGTGCACCATTTCTCCCGTAGTCCATATAGACGCTTGAACCATGAATTTTCAACGAGATTGTATTTCACCAAAGATTGACTCCCAACAACTTTCAAATTCATCCTCACTGGTACATCCCATTAAACAATGATCAAATTCTTTTTTAAAATCTTCATTTGTCTTCAATTGTCCAAAGTGAGATACAACATTTTGTTGGATGTGCCATAAACATAGCCTATGCCTCGTACGCCCTTCAAATACCTGTATTATAATAAAGTTTCTGGATATTAACATTATATGCTTCTGGATATTAACATACAATAAATTTACATTGACCAATTTTTTGTCATGGCTTAGGCCTTGGCCATGTCCAAAAACTAACAATTGAATATCCAGAAACTACCAAAAGAATATCCAGAAACTACCAAATTGAATATTCAAGAAACTTTATATTGAATAACCAGATACTTTAGAATGACTAGCTACTGGATATTCAATCTGGTAGTTTCTGGATATAAACACCAATGACATATGGGCAAAGTTAAGGCACATCTGAATTATTTTTAGAACTATATATCACAAATAAAATACTAGATAAGAAATATTATAAAAGAACTGGTTATGGAATTTTATAATCATACCTCTTCAATTGCATTTGACATTGCTTGGTCTTGGTCTGTAAATATTGTTTTTGGTTCTTTTCCTCCCATTGATTTTCTAAAGCGCTTAAGCAACCGGACAAATGTTTCTTTTTTTCATTTGCTATGAAAGCACAACCAAACATGACAGTGTTCCAATGATTATTAATGCCAACTATTGGAGCACAAATAAGATTGTATCTGTTTGTAGTATAAGTTGTGTCAAATATAACCAGATCTCCATAGAGCTTGTAATCTTCCTTCATCATACTATCTCTCCAAAATATAGCCCCAAGTCTTCCTTCATCATCAAATTTGATTTTAAAATAGAACCCTCGATCTTCCAGTGAAATTTCAAAAGCCTATCAACAACATTACGAGCATCACCATTTTCAATTTTTTCCATTCTAAGTTTCGAACAAAATTGACATGATCTTTCTTTGTGTGACCAACATGTTCCTCTCCACCATTGCTTTTACCAAAAGACTATATCCATCAGTTGGTTTTATACCAGCTTCTTCCATTATTTCAATTATTTCACCCTGATCTTCTGAGATACACCTTTCACTACGCTTCAAATGGTTCCAATCTGTCCTTGTCATTGGATGATTGTGCTCTGTAACATGGCGGTCAACAACATACATATCTTCCTCTTTTAGCAATTTTGCCCTCAAAAGAGCCTTACATTGAGTCCTCTTTATGTAATTTCTCCTTCTCTTTTGTTGTTTTTTGGTAACATCGAGTTGTTCAACTGGTGAAGGAATTTGAACTTCATTAACATCAACTGGTGATGGAACACTGATTTTATCCTCTTGGGTTGATCTGGTAACTCCTTCACATGAGCAACGGAATAGCTTGTCTAATATCCTTGAAGTCTTTTTTGAAACATGATTTGTTGACAACTTAATACTAAATCCTAGTGCATTTGCATGAAGTTTATACAGTTTGTACAATTCCTCCCATGTCTTTGCTTTTGTTCCCAAAGAAATTTTTGCTTATATCAATATTAGGGTCCTCGATTCTGATTCGCACACACAAAATATATTAAAAAGAATAATGTTATATGAAATCAGTAATTCTAAAGCAATATGTCAATAAAGTTAAGAGAGAAAACCTATTTGTAGCCCAGTTTCAGGATCTGTAGGTTGTTGAATTTGAGATTCTAAATCAATAGGAGAATATGATTCTGCAAGAAAAGGCGGAGTTAGTTTGTTTACGGATATTCATTTTGAAAGTTTCTGGATATTCATTTTTGTAGTTTCTGGATATATCATTGGCCTTGGCTAAGGACATGGCCATATCCCTTGGCATAGTACATTGCCGGTTTAAAGTTTCTGGTTATTCAACTTGGTACTTTACGGATATACATTTTATTGTTTGGACATGGTCAATTGTGTGTTTACGGATATTCAAATTGGTACTTTACGGATATACATTTTATTGTTTCGGATATTCAATAGATAGTTTACGGATATACATTTTTGTAGTTTCGGATATAGCATTGGCCTTGGCCAAGGACATGGCCATATCCTTGACCTAGTACATTTCCGGTTTAAAGTTTGGATATTCAAATTGGTACTTTACGGATATACATTTTAATGTTTACGGACATGGTTAATTGTGTGTTTCTCGATATTCAAATTGGTACTTTACGGATATATATTTTATTGTTTCTGGATATTCATTTGATAATTTACGGATATACATTTGAAGTTTTACGGATACTCATTTTATAGTTTACGGATATCAATGCACTTATCAACTGTACACATTTATTACTCTTTGAATTCAATAGTAAGTATATCCGTAAACTATCAATTCTATATCCAGAAACTATCAATTCTATATCCAGAAACTATCAATTCTATATCCAGAAATTATCAAATATATATCAAGAAACTATCATAAATTTCTGGATATGCACCTACCACATTTCTGGATATACAATCACATACTTCTGGATATAATTGGCCTTGGCCTTGGACTTGGCCAAGGCCAAGGCCAAGGCCAAATCCATGACAAGTTCAAGGCCAAGGCCAACTTGTCCATGGCAATGGCCAAGGCCAAGGCCAAGTCGAGCTTGGCCATGGCCTGGCTTGACCATGGCCTTGGCCTTGGACTTCTGGATATCAATGTACTTATCAACTGTACACATTTATTTCCGGATATGCACCAACCACATTTCTTGATATAAATTCACATACTTCTGGATATATAATTGGCCTTGGCCTTTGGACTTGGCCATGGTCAAGGCCAAGGCTAAGTACGAAATCAAGGTCAAGGACAAGGTCAATGCCAAAGCCAATAAGCAATTTCTGGATATGTACCTAACACATTTCTGGATATGCATTTTTGGTACTTCTGGATATCATTAATATAAATTTCTGGATATGTACCTTACACATTTCTGGATATACATTTTTGGTACTTCTGGATATCATTTATATAAATATCTGGGTATGGATATAGAGATTAAACCTGTAGGCTGGAGAATATCGATTTGTGTAGCCTGGAGAATATCGATTTGTGATATTTCTGAATATCTGTCATGTAATTGAGCTTCCATTTATGCTATTGATGGATAGATCCAAAATTACGTAGATCAATCTCTGGAAATGTACAATAACAATCGACCTTAGTACAATAAACGTTGATTAAAATTAAAAACAGTAGTTGTTGATTTGGTTCATATTACCTGATTTAATCAATATCGATTTCTGTATTGTTTCTTGATATTCATTTTGATTGAACTGTCCTGCTCGTCTCCATTTGCTGTGATCGTTGTAGTGTGTCTCTGTGTGTATCTACGCAAATATTGAATTTATCTAGGTTTTTGTAGGTTTTTGAATAATAGAACCGGTTTAATTGAAATGGTTGTCGGTTTTTGAATATATTAAAAAACCCGTTTCTCCATACAGATATGGAGAAACGCGTTTTTCACCAGACCAATTCAAATTTAAAAAGATGGCGCTACACAGATGTTGCAGAATTATCCAAAAAATGAAGATTTCTATGCATACGTACAATCGCCAAAAGACTGCCCGCCGCAATAGTAGTACGTCTTGATTAGGAATGTCTAATCATAAACCAAATCTCCAATTAAAGCCTTTATAAATAGTTACTTGTGACGCCCAATTCTTCAAGCAAAAGCTTGAAACGGTCTAAAATTGGTATTCAACAAAACCCCAAATGGTAAAAAAATTGGCGTTGAAAACATAACAGAGTAACACATTTTGGTAGGTAATAAGTGCTCAACCAATCATCCCAAGTGTTGAAACAAAAATTACAAACAATACAACACGACTCTCAACATGGAATCGATAAATTAGAGAAGGCAAAGACTTTTGACAAATTTTGACAAATAAGAAAATATAAATAATATAACAATAAGGCAAAAACTTTAGGATCTTTAAAATGGTGAATACCGATTTTTTCTTGTATCAAGACGTTTGACTGACAGTGTAACGTCGTTGAAAATTGAGAGTGTAAGGAACAAATTTTCACTTTATAAAATTCATGAAAATTGCCGATAACACCAATCAACTTTTTGCAAAAGTAAAGTGTATTGTTAAAAGCAAGAAACTCTCCTAATTTAAAAATATTGATATTGAAATGGGAAACTGAAATGATATTTTTAGGGTAAAAAATGATTCTTTTGAGTTCAAGCTTTTGTTTTCTCAGCAACAACTCATTTTTATCACTATATCTATCTGAAGCATTTGAGTTCGTCCGAGGTAACAAATGCTTTCTAGGCAAAATTGATTCTTTTGACCAATTTAACATACTATATTGCTATATCGCCTTTATTATAATGAATGCAATGTAATATAAATTAAAAGATTATGCAACTATTTAATTATAGATTAATGCAATATACTTTTCAATTTTGTTACCAAATAATGTTTCTAAATTATATTATTTATAACATGTCCAAAAAGTATATTGTATTATGTGATTAATCTTTAATACATGATATTTAGTGTAATTTAGTCGTGTAGTACGTTGAGTTGAATAGGTTGGTAATTTTTTACTCCCTCCGTCCCTGAAAGATTGTTTCATTTGTCATTTTGACTTGTCCCAGAAAGTATGTTCCATTTTTAAACTTAGGCATGAATGTTAGTGCAAATCTACTAAGGTACAAGAAGGTGAAGCTCTTCCTTAATAATTGCAAAATGTACAACATGATAATCTTTTAGGAACGGAGGAAGTATTTTTTTTATTTCAATATCATTCTTTTAATTTAAAGTTATGTAACAACAAATTTTTATCACTATAACCGAGTCAACAAATGCGTTCTGAGCACCCCAAATTTATACAATCAAGCAGGTAAAAAGCCCCATTTATTTATTCAATAAAATGCTAAAAGGAGACGGAATATAAATAGTGAAGTAGAGTTGAGATTAATCTTGCCTATGTGGGGTCTATATTAAATTAAATTAATAACAACAATGATTAACCAATAGAATAGAGAGATATAACTCAATCTTAACTGTCTATATATAGGAATGTTAAAGCTAATTGCTTGTAATTAGTTTATATATCGAAAATTGGGAGTATCAACATTTTAAAGAACCTATCATGTTATCCGATCAGGTACGTTACAAATGAAGGCCGAATAATCCACGACATTGTTTTGCGTACTTGATTAACAAGTTCACATTTTAAGCATTTAACAAAATTCGGCTACACGTGAGGAGGCGTGTTACAGATATTATCCTATATTAGAAATTGACAAATCTTGTCTACAACATATAAGGATCCTGGCCACTCCCATTAGTACTAGGGGCATTTACAAAAAACTCATTTTAAAAGATGGAAATTACAAAAAAATACACACAAGATGGAAATTACAAAAAACTTCTATAAAAATTACAAAAAACTGCTTTTGTAAATTGAAAGCACTATTTTCGTAAAAAAAAAAGAGAAAGAAAAAGAAAAAAACATAAATAAACATAAAATGTAAAACATTCAGTTACAATAAGATACTTATGAATTAATAAAAAATGTAAATGCTGCTGGGCCAAATCAAAACAAAAAACAAAATGAAATTTCCATGTGGCTGCTAAGCACACTCATCAATATAACTAACATAGATCTTCTTGGGCACCTACAAACCAATATACTTGAAGCCACAAATTCTCATTAAATTTACAAAAGCCTGACATGAATCATAGATTAACGAGTTGAAATGCCACTTGATTCCAACCCACCAAATAGCTCACTCTGCTCAATTGCTAATAAATTTCATAAAATTACAAAAGAGAATACATCATAGTGCCAAGCTAGGCCTTTTTTGGTCTGCTCTTCGATCAAAAGAGCCTTGAATACAGAACTGCAAATTAACTGATAAACATGATAAACAACTGATAAACAACCGATAAACAACCGATAAATAACTGATAAACATGATAAACAACTGATAAACATGATAAACAACTGATAAACAAATGATAAACAAATGATAAACATGATAAACAACTGATAAACAACTGATAAACAACCGATAGACAACTGATAAACATGATAAACAACTGATAAACAAATGATAAACATGATAAATAACTGATAAACAACTGATAAACAACCAATAAACAACCGATAAACAACTCATAAACATGATAAACAAATGATAAACATTATAAACAACTGATAAACATGATAAAAAAATGATAAACATGATAAACAATTGATAAACAAATGATAAACAACTGATAAACATGATAAAAAACTGATAAACATGATAAAAAACTGATAAACATGATAAACAAATGATAAACAAATGATAAACAAATGATAAACATGATAAACAACTGATAAACGACTGATAAACAACCGATAAACAACTGATAAACATGATAAACAACTGATAAACATGATAAACAAATGATAAACATGATAAACAACTGATAAACAAATGATAAACAAGTGATAAACATGATAAACAACTGATAAACATGATAAACAAATGATAAACATGATAAACAACTGATAAACAACCGATAAACAACTGATAAACAACTGATAAACATGATAAACAACTGATAAACAACTGATAAACATGATAAACAACTGATAAACATGATAAACAAATGATAAACAAATGATAAACAAATGATAAACATGATAAACAATTGATAAACAAATGATAAACAACTAATAAACATGATAAACAACTGATAAACATGATAAACAACTGATAAACAACTGATAAACATGATAAACAACTGATAAACAACTGATAAACAACTGATAAACAACTAAAAGGCATGTGACATTGCATGTGACATTTTTTAGGGATATTTTGGGTATTTGGGTCTAAAAATTTAATAATAAACTATAAGTATCAATCTGAAAATAAAAAGAAAAACATGAAAAAGAACAAAATATATTAAAACCAAAATACTAAGAAGATTATCCCCACCTCTGTTCTCCCGTCCCCACCTCTGTTCCTCTCCCTCTCTCTCTCTCTCTCTCCCAAATCACCCATGTTGCAGACCTTCCTCCTGAAAGTACATTTCATACTTATTAGCAATTTGCCAAGGAGAAAACAAGACAAAGAAAAAAAAACATGGGAAGTAAATGGGTGCACTACCTTGTAACGGTGGTAAATGTCTAATGCCACATCTCCATTGGCTTGACCCGTGATTTTCTCTGCTAGGCGCATAGTATAGCTTTGTTACAACTATATTCCATATTAAAACTAAATAAATACTGCTGTACTTCTGTTTTCCAAAAATAGTCCCACATGCTTTAAAAAAAAATTATTGAAAAAAATAGAATTTATGTCATCATCTAGGAGGTAAAAACAGATTATTAGTAAGGGATGTCACGCCCCAAGTAAAAAATAATCAGTTGCTAGAACAAGAGTTACGTACTTAATCCGTGGCAAGGGCTCTTCGGATTCGGAATTCTCTCCCATTCTAAATTTCTGTTCAGATCTTGTAATTTGTCACTGGAGTTGGGTTGGGTAAAGATAGAGAGGGTAAAGAGAGATGGGTGTGTGTTTTGTGTGCAAAAATAGTTTTTTGTAATATTCATATTTAGCTAAATAGTTTTTTGTAAAATCACAACTTACATGTTTTTTTTTTGTAAATAGCATGTTTTTGAATGAGTTTTTGGTAAAAAGTCCTTAGTACTAATTAATTTTAAGATGGAATTTCAGACTTTATCACTATCTAGAGATTGCAATTTTAGTTAATTAGGTCTATATACTCCATTAAACATTTTTTATTTTTTCATTGCCATTTTTAAGAACCTACTTACACACCATTTGCAATTTTATTTAATTAGGAGCATTAAAGATTTGGTTGGTTTACTATTTTAAGTTGTTTTTCTCTCTTGGACGAAAAAAAAGAAGAAGAAGAAGAGATAATATCATGTGTATTTCCTTGGTGGATCAATGTGTGCTTTCAAACTCAGTTATTAACTTATTATTATGTGGATAACATCTCACACGCAAGATTGATTCAACCCAAACCGCATAAATATCACATGCAAGATCGTCTTGGCAAATGAAAGATCGAAGTAAACATAGATTATGGTACGTAATCCATATTCTAAGTTTTCATTTTTGCGGTAGGGTGTGGGAGAAGAAAGCGACATTAAACACAATGACTAACATAAAATTTGTATGTCAGAGCCAGTCCTAAAATATCCAACCATTTTAGGACCGGCCAATTGGCCTACGCATATGTATAATACTTTTGAGTTTTCTCATATATAAGGCAAATTAATCCTTGGTGAGAAAAATAACAACGTACTTTTGAATCAATTGTCAAATAAGACAATGCACCAAATTTTTATCTAACGACGTTAAAAGGTTAACTTAAATCTTACTTGGCAACTAAAATGTTATTTGGTTAACCTAGTTGACAATTTTTGGGTTAAAATATTAAACTTTTGTTGAAAAATTAATAAAATTTCTTCATTATGTCTCTAAAATCCAATCAACACCCTTCCCTCTTCCAAATTACTCTGGCTCTTTATGGTATCACGAACCTCTTGAACGGAGCCATGGTACAACTGGCTGATTCCATAGTTTCAGCCACCTCTTCGTCACCCTCTTCTTCTGCTGCCACCGAAACTCTCCCTCTCAATCTCAATATCCAGTCCTATCTTGGTCATTGTCATCTCACAAACGACAATTACCTAAAGTGGAGATCGCTATTTTATACGGTACTCACCACCTATAAGATTACAACGGTTGTGACAAACACCGTCCCTCCGTCATCCAAACTTCTGAATGGCTCTTTTAACCCAGAACTAAATTTCTTTCATCAAGCATCAAGTCTAGTACTTGGCTGGATTAAGGCTACCGTCTCAGCCAAAATTCTGTCAAAGGTGAACCCCTGTGACATAGCTCCGACTGCTTGGTCTCTTCTCAAAAAACGCTTTGGAGGACGTTCTCGAGTTCATATCCAAAAGATCAAGACATATTTGAATGCCCTTGCCAAAAAGCTCGACACCACCATTGATGAATATTTCCTCCGAGTTGTCTCTATTTCTGACATCTTAGCCAAAGACGATGAAATCATATCTGACGACGACTGCGCTTACAGCAACAAATAGTAGCTGGACTTGGGCATTCCTATAAGGAGTTTATCACCGCCCAGAACAACCATCCGGTGGCATCCCTTGATGATCTTCAAGATCTTCTACTGCAGGAGGAAGATTTGCAATCTCGATTTTCCACTGTTGCCTTGAATCCCACCACTACTTTGCTCGCTAGCACCTCAAATCAGAACTACCGGCCTTCCTTCAATTTCACAAGTGGTAGTTGATCTTCTAGAAAAGGCTGAGATACAAAGAAAGGGAAAGGAGGTCAGCCCTCCTCATAGACGCATGGGAATGACCATAAAGGAAGGGGGCATGGGATTTTGCCAATTCCCAATTTTAGTTTTCAATTCAACCCTCAATCTGGTAAAAACCCAAATCCCTGTGAATACCCCGTCCCGATGCAACGCGCATTCGAAAGTTTGAAAATAAATAATTATATAAAGTCGGATCGAAATGGGATATTCATTTAGTGACACTCGATTTAAACCATATTAAAATATTAGTTTAATTTTGAGAGTCGCCACGCCGCTTTGATATAGCCCAAAGCTTTGAAAAAAGGCTAAACAGTTAATTGGGTTCGGGGGTCAAGTTACAACAGAAGAAGAAACGCCATCACTCCTATTGCCCGACGGATCGGTCTTTCTAGCATGTGGGGTGTTGGTTGTGTGCGGTGTTTACAGGAATAGATAGAAGAAACGGGATCATGCATAAGGAGGAGGGGAGAGAAAGAATTAATTGATGATCACACCCTAGAACCTTTGATTTAGGCCCTCGGAAGGCGCACTAATCAACGTTCATCCTTGGGGGATTGTTGATCATGGGACAATTATAACTAAGGTGGAAAGTAAGAAATAGTTCCTAGATCCATTGGGTTTCTAGGGCGAAACCTTAGATCATCCTCGGCTATAGCATATTTAAATATATTAAAACAAATTCTAAATCGAGCATAAAGGAACAATTAAAATATAAAAGCATGCGAATATAATATGACAATAATAATAGAGAACAAAAATATTAAAAAGAGTCTTACCAATTGTAGCAAGACTTTGGGGTCGAATCTAGGGCGATTCGAAGAGAGTAGGAAGAACTGTGGGTAAAACAAGAGTAGTCTCGTTTCTCCCGAGTGAATTGTGTGTTGAAATTGGGGAACCGGTCACCCCTATTTATAGTGCTTCGGTACTTGGGCTGGGCCAGATGAAGGGTCGATCGGCCCTAAATATAAGGGTCGATCGGCACAAAATAAAGGGACGATCGGCACAATGATTGAAGGTTCGATCGGCACCGAATAAAAGGGTCGATCGGCCATACAGCGAATAAAAGGGTCGATCGGCACTTTGACCTGGCGTGCTTTCCACGCAGGCAAATGACGGCGGGGTTGACCGATTGATTTTAAGGGATTTTTAGGTTTTCTATTTGATTACACCGGGCCAGGTATTTAGAATACCTTTTTTCGGACCGGGTACTAACAGTAGCCCCTCGGCGACGCCTCTTGTAAGACAAGTGGGGTCGACGATAGAAAAAATAGGATCCGTCTTGAAAAAAGGGATTTCAGGAGGTAAGAGAATGATTTTGCGGATGCAAGGGTTGGACTCGAGCTGAGTCACAAAAAATATGACCAGGTAGGTCAAGCGGCTGAACCCACGTCGGGCTACCTACGTATCCCAAAAGGAATCAAGCCAAGTCGTAGTTCAAAAGAGTGGGCGTTTAGTACCCGAGAATGGCGGACGTGCAACATCTCAAACCAAAGACGCGATTTGTGTGGGAATCTCCCGGAAATATGTGACTATATGAAAGTCACTGAAATGTGAAGACGTGACTGCTCGAAAGTCACTGGAATGTAACTGTGCGGGAACCACCCAAAAGTTTTGTGAGAGTTTGACTTCTGCGGGAGTCACCCCGAAAATTGTGAAAATTTGACTTCTGCGGAAGTCACCCCTTGTGAAAATTTGACTTCTGCGGGAGTCACCCCTTGTGAAAAATTAGACTTCTGCGGGAGTCACCCCTTGTGAAAATTAGACTTCTGCGGGAGTCACCCCTTGTGAAAATTAGACTTCTGTGGGAGTCACCCCAAAAATTGCGATTTTGACTTCTGCGGGAGTCACCCCCAAAAATTGTGATTTTGACTTCTGCGGGAGTCACCCCCAAAAATTGTGATTTTGACTTCTGCGGGAGTCACCCCAAAAATAATATGAATTTGATTTTGTAAATAATAAAGAAAAGGTTTTGAGTTAAAAAATAAAATAAAATAAAAAAGGATTTTATTTTTTTAAAAGAGGTTTATTTTTTCGAAAACGGGGGATTTTGAAAAATGGGGAGGTTATTTTGAAAAAAAGGGATAATAAAAACCTGGTCAAATGCTCTGACCGAGGCGGACACGCGTCAAACGGAGAGGTGAAGGGCCGATCGGACCTTCCCTCTGATTGGTGGAGTACAATGGACACGGATCGGGGTCGCCAGGATGAAATCCTGGCCGTTCGATCGGTCAAAAGAAACACAAACTGAAGCGCCGATCGGCCCTTCACTCCCATTGGCCAGAATTTACGGCCGATCGGCCTTAAAACCTGCCTGTCTCCTTTCTTCTCTACGAACTCCTTCTTCCTCCTTGCGAATTTCTTTGAAGCTTCTCCTCGCCGGAAAAATTTTCTTGAGTTCCATTGTCGAATTTTGTGAAGGTCTCACCATGAATCCTCCAGATTGGGTTGAAGATTTGATTCCTTTGATGAATCGCCCGGACTACCAACCTTTGGGATCGTACACCGGTGGTATGGGTGATGTTTTCTATGGCCAAGGCGGAGGAGTAGGTGCAAGTGGCTATGGTGCCGGGGGCAGCCATGGTTCTGTAGGTTTTAGGGGCGGTTATGGTGGTATGGGTGGCGGTTATGGTGGTATGGGTGGCGGTTTTGAGGGTGGCTATGGAGGTTATGGAGGTGGTGATGGTGGCAGCCATGGCGGCGGTCATGGTGGCGGCAGCCATGGTGGTGACGGCGGTGGGCATGGCGGCAATGGTGGCGGCAATGGCGGCAATGGTGGCGGCCATGGCGGTGGTAATGGTGGTGGTGACAGCGGTGATGATGATGAAGAGGAAATTGATCCTAACGCCGGGGAGAGCGATAGGAGTGATGTCGGTGGGGGCGTTGAGGCTCGGAGGCGACGGGCTTCGCGCAATTATCGACCCTCGAGATTGCATTTTATTTTGTACAACCAGTCCGACTTCTATCCGGGCTTGACTTATCATGGATCCACCGGTCTTCGTTCCCGCGTCGGGATGAAGGTAAAGAACTTTTTATTTACAACAGAACAATTCATGCCTACAAAGTATTTATTATTTTAAAATGCAAGTAATGACACGTACCTTTGCTGTGCTTACCTGCAGGGGAAGAAGATGAAGGGGCGGAGCTCTCTTAGGGCGGTTGGTGATTTGTGGGCACTTCTGCCGGCTGGTGAGGGTGGTCCCCGTGAGAGGGTACGGAGTTTGGGGTTGGGTTCCTTCTTTGACATGGTTTCACAGATGGGCCATACTAGGAAGTGTACGGCGGTGGTGAAGGCGTGTCGGGAGTTCTGGTGGGACACGACGCACACTTTCCATTTGAGTTGGGGTGAGGCCACGATCACTCCTACAGACTTTGCCTTCCTTACTGGATTGAGGTTCACGGACGTAGCTTTACCTTTTGATGAGACCCTCCATTCTGATATGGCTCGTCAGATTCAGTTATTTGGTGCCAGCTTAGGTTCGCGCAGAAACTTTGGTGTTGACGCGGGAAAGCTGTATAGGCTTGTCATGGCCGCCATTGATCGGTCTGAGTCGGCCGGTATGGGCTTGACGCGCTTGTCCGAGGATTTCTTTGGTATGGTCTTTCAGTGGCCCTTTTTCCCAACTCGGGCCCAGTATGCAGATTTTCCTTGTTGGGTGCTTTGTCTGACTTGAGCTTAGTGCGGGACATCTCTTGGGGAGGGGCTGGCTTGGCTGAGCTGTACCGGGCTCTTGATACTGTTTCGAGGTCTAACACCTCTTCTTTTGATGCCTTTCAGTTTGTTCTAGAGGTATGCCCACTTTTGTCATTTTCATTTATCTTTTTACTTGTTACTTGTCTTTCTGCCTTGGTAAATATCTGCTTTTCGTGTCTTTTGCAGGCCTGGGTTTATGAGATTTTCGGCGTTGCGCCATTCTCTTTACGGGACCAGACTCGGGATGTGCCCGTCTTGCGGTACTGGAGGAAGGAGAATCGGATTGAGGGGTATCCGAAGACGGTTCGTGAGTCCGATTTGAGGGCTGTTCTTGATGGCCCCAGTAGACCCGAGTTTTTACTCTATCCTTGGACCCCTGAGGCCTCTGAGACAGTTGGCGCTGTTCGGGATGTGACTGCTTCCCGCAGATTGCTGGTCGGGCTGCTTGCTGATGAGATGTATTTGGGCGAGCGGGTGTCGAGGCAGCACTATGCGTGGGCTCCGCTTTATGCGCCCCAACATCCTCCGAGGAACATGTGGTATCCGAACCGGTTGCCTAGGAGGGATGAGTATCTGTTTGGGGTCCCTGCTCATCAGTTCCAGCTTGGTATGGACTATGCGGATTTTGTGGCACTTTATCTGAGATCACCGCAGGTGGTAAGGCGGACTGCTGCGGCTGCCGAGGCTGCTGGTATGGGGGAGCAGGGTCCGGTTATTCCCGAGCCGATGGGTGCTGCACCTCCCGAGATAGTGGATATGCCTCCATTTCCTGATCATTTCATTGTGCATATGGCCGACGGGGAGGTGCGGGTAGACTTGGCACCTACAGAGGCCGATGAGGTGGAGGGTGCTCAGCTTCCTCCCGGCGGTCTTTGGCGGGGTATGCCTCTTACTTTTCCTCTTCATTCATTTATTATTTCAGCCGTGATGTAACTCTCGCGCTTGATTTTGCGAGTTACCGGGAGTCTTACGTACGGGGCGTGAAAGCAGACCAATGTGCGGACCCGCCGAGAAGTGCGGTGTCGACACTTTCACCGCCAATCCGGAGATCAGTGGATGTGGATCCGGCGCAGTGGAGACAGCGCTCTCATGGTGATGGTAGCTCGACATCCGGATTTTCCCGAGGTCGTGCCTCGACTTCCCGTCGGGGTCATTAGGATTTTTTCATTTTGTAGTACCTGTAGTGAAAAAAGGAGCGTGCAGACTCTATATTTTATCTTTGAATCACTTATGTATGCAACTGATTTCCGTACTAGTCTATGGATTTAATATAAAAGTTAGTCTTTTTCCATTTATGAACATTTTCTATTTTTGGACATTATCTATTTTTGTACACTGCATTGAACAAACGAGGATAATATTGTAACAAAATAAACAAAGTAAAACTGAAAAAAAAAATAAAAATAAAAATAAAAAATGATAAAAAAGGTGGGGCCTTGGAATTCTTGAGCTGCTGAAGCTGTGCTGTACTTGGGGAAGCCAAAGGGTCGATCGACCTCAATTAAAAGGTCCGATCGGCCCAAAATTAAAGGTCCGATCGGCCTTATGCTGAAAGGCGGCGGTTGTTTCTGAGCAATGGGCCGATCGGCCCAACACTCTCCTTTTCCTGCACGGATTCCTTCGCTGTCCTTTTCCTGTACGGAATCCCATACAAAAACCTATATAACACCCTTGCAGCCGACGGTATATGCACACTTATCTTCTTTTCTTTGTCTCTTTCGCTGCTATTGTTCTCTTCCCTAGCCGTGAATCAACAACACAATGAATTCCCACCCTTCTGTTTTGATGGAGAAGCAAAGCAATTTTGAGAGTGATTTGGCCGTTTGGGTATCTAAGGTACCTCGCTCCGTTCGTTATGCCTTTGACAAACGCTTTGGGGTAAAGTGTATTTGGTCCCTTTTGCCCATGCATCCCAACTGGAACCTCCTACATCTTTGCCGGTGCTTTTTGGGACGAGTCTAATCACGTCTTCAACTTTTCTTACAACGAGATTACACCCACCTATGAGGATTTTCTTGCTTTGTGCGGAGGGAAGATGTCAGTTTGATAGCAGTTCCTCAGGATCGGGTTCCGTTGGTGACAAGGGTGGCTAAATTTCTTCGTGTTCCCACGGCTGTGGCTAGAGGCTTGGTTGAGGGTGTAGACATAGATATTTGTGATTTGCCGGGGAGGCTTGCTCATGGTGATGACTTTGACTCGGATGTTGCTTTGGATTGCCTGGCCCTCTGCTTATTTTCCAAGGTTACAGTTTCTCCTTATGTGGGTGTAGCTACCGGTGGATGCTTGGATATGGTTGATCGGCCCGTTACGGGAGGAGCATTGTTCCGGTTCTCTTGGGCGAGACACTTCATGGTATATCTCGAGATAGCTAGGGGTGCTCCACTCATGACTAGGGGCGTGCCAAACTGCGACCACATGGCTTGAGGATCGACTTTTGTTCTAGAGATTCCCCTTCGAGTGTCAAGCCTTGGTTTCACGGTTGCAGGAAGGAAGGTTGGTCCGCTTTCTGGCTTATCAGAGCGGGAGTGGAAGATGTACTTGGCGGAGGTGGATACCGACAGGATTCATTGGCGAGTACAGCATTGGGGTCTCTCCTTTATCCGGAGCCTTCAGCTTGGGCAATGTTTGATTCGTGTACCAGCTTTTGAGACCACCGCTTTTTACTATGCGGAGCGGGTACTTCGTCAGTATGGCATGGAGCAGATCCGTCCTCCAACTTGGGGAACTTCTGAGTTTGATGATTCTGCCAAGGTTCTTCCAATGGACGTTGGTGTTTCAGTTTTGATGGTAAGCTTATGGAGTTCTCATGGGATGCCACGGGTTTATCTTGCGCAGCGGACCCTTAGCACTCATTTGTCACACGCTTATTTGACATGGTATGAAGAAAACTTGGGACCGATGAGGGAGACCTTATATGACTTGAGACGGAGATTGATTCCTAACATATCTTCGAGCCGTTTTCTCAGAGACAGGGAAGCTTTGGGGATTTCTTTAGACACAGTGGAGGAGCATCCTCCCAAGAAGATTGAGCGGAAGTTGAAGGGCAAGGCGATCGAGGCGGTTCCCCCATTGAAGAAGAAGCATTCGCCTTACTTTAAGAGAGAGAGCAAGAAGAAACCGACTCGACGAGCCGCCAAGAAGAAGAAGGACGGAGATGATGGGCCTAGTGCCAAGGAGTAGACCTATATGTCCGAGTATCCACCCACAGTCATATGCAGACACATTAGTTATTTATTTTGTCTTTTAATTTTTTTTTTTTTTAGTTTCTTTTGCAAGTTATGTAGTCATTAGTATAGTCGAGCTTAGACTCATCAAATAAGTGTAATCGTGCATTGATTGTGGGAATGAAAAAGTTTATTGCTTTAATAAAAAGCAGTTGGATTTTTATTTATTTTTGGACCGCGCCGATTAAAGGCGCCTACGTTCCCCTTTTACAATGAGAACCAAGGGGCTCAGGTCGTCGTAGTTCATTTTCATCAAGCTACTATTTTTTAGAAAGGGAAGATGGAAGCGGGACGATTTTTATTTTATTTGTTTGCTCTAACTTTTGCCTAGACCGCCCTTTACGGGTTTTCAATCTAGCGAGCTTTTGAACGCACCCTTTCTTTTGTTGCTAGACCGCCCTTTACGGGTTTTCAATCTAGCGGGCTTCTTTTGCGTTTTTTTTTTTTTTTTTTTTTTTTTTTTATTTAGAGGGGAGGAAGAGTTTAATCATAGTAGCGTCGAGCTTGCGAGGTTGGTGGGCTCCTTGAATTCGTTGCCATCTAAATCTGCCATTTTAAGCGCTCCACCCGAAAATATCTTCTTGATCACGTACGGGCCGATCCATGTAGGGGCCCACTTCCCAAGAGGATTGAACTTATTGGGAAGTTCTTGCTTCAAAACCAAATCTCCTTCCTTAATGTCTAAGGGCTGCACCCTTTTGTTGAAAGCCCTTCTTTGTCCGTCTTTGATAGGCTCGGATGTGTTCCATGGCTTTGAGTCTGCGCTCGTCAAGTGTGGCCAACTGATCATATCGACTGCGGAGCCATTCAACTTCTGCTACTTGATTCTCTAATAAGATTCTCAAAGACGGGACTTCCAACTCAACCGCGAGTACTGCCTCCATCCCATATGTCAGAGCAAAAGGAGTTTCGCCTGTAGCTGTACGGACGGAAGTTCTATATCCCCAAAGTGCCAACGGTAGTTTCTCGGGCCGATCCTACCTCGAATTCTTTGTCTTTCGATTATACGCTCAATCGTTTTGTTAGGCTTCGCTTCATCGCTCCGTTGGTCGAGGCCTATAAGGGGAAGACTTGTGCCGGGTAATCTTGAACTCTGCCAATAATCTGTCACAATCTCCGCCAAAGTGGGACCCGTTGTCCGAGATGATCTCATTTGGTACCCCATATCTGCACATGATGTCCTCCTTAATGAACTGTGCCACCTTCTTGGAATTCAACACCTTGTAAGACTTTGCCTCGATCCACTTGGTGAAGTAATCCACAGCCACTAATACAAAACAATGCCCATTGCTTCCCGGCGGTGTAATCTTGCCAATCACATCAATCCCCCATGTCGCAAATGGCCAAGGGGTTACCATGCTATACAACTCGTGAGGGGGTACATGGTTCAAATTGGAACACATTTGGCATTTGGGACATTTCCGCACAAACTGGATGCAGTCGGCTTCTATAGTGACCCAATAATAACCCAACCGTGTGATTTTCTGTCTCAACATTCTGGCATTCATGTGCGGACCGCATAAGCCATCGTGTACTTCTTCCATGATCATTTCTGCTCGTTTCGCGTCTACACAGAGTAACAGGAGACCATCGTAATGTCTTTTGTACAACATATTATCCAGTAGAACAAACTGTCCGGCCAATCGTTTCAATGCCTGTAAGCTTTTGGCTTTCACGTCTCCTAGAAAAGACACATCACCCTTCTTGAGATACTCATAAATTTGTGCGTACCACGGATCCTTATTCTCCTCGATGTCGGCTTGAATCTCGCAGCAGTAGGCTTCGTAGCGATGGCGGGGTTCTCTCTCCGACCAACTCGAATGGTTTTACAGTACATTCCGTGAGGGATTTCGACCAAAGAAGCCAGTGTAGCTAAAGCGTCAGCGAATCTATTTCTGTCTCTGGGTAGATAATGGAATGTCACTTCCCTGAATTGCTTAACTAGCTCTTCCATGTGAATCTGGTACTGCTGCAGGTAGGGGTCAACAGTCTTCCACTTCTTAGACGTCTGATTGATAATTAAAGCTGAGTCTCCATATACCTCCAACTCCTTTACATTACGCTCCAAGGCTGCTTCTAAACCGGCTATGCATGCCTCGTATTCAGCTGCGTTGTTGGTGGTTGTAAAATTCAGTTTGATGGCGATGGGGGTGTGCTCATCTTTGGGATCTACCAAAAGGATTCCCACTCCGTTGCCTCTCTTGTTTGCGGCCCCATCAAAGAATAGTTGCCATCTCTCTTCTGTATCAAGGCTGAAAATCCCCTCGTCTGGAAACTCTGGTTCAAGCCCCTGTTCTTCTGTGCTTGGAAACTCTGCTAAATGATCTGCCATGGCTCTCCCTTTGACTGCTTTTCTCGGCACATAGGTGATGTCGAATTCCCCCAGAAATACTGACCACTTGGCTAACCTCATGGACAGAGACGGCTTGTCGAACAGATACTTAATGGGATCCATCTTTGACACCAGTAGAATCGGATGTGCTGACAAATAGTGCTTGAGTTTATTAACCACCCAAACTAGCCCAGTGCAAGTCTTTTCCAACGCTGAGTAATTTAGCTCACTCCCCTGCAGCTTCCGGCTAACGAAATAAACGGCGTTCTCTACCCGAGAATCTTTGGCCTCTTGTGCCAGCATAGCCCCAACGGCTGTATCGCCATCATTAGGTACAATAGCAACGGTTTCTCCGAATGTGGGGGCGAAGGATGGGGGATTGACCAAGTACCTCTTGATTTCCTCAAAGGCTTCTTGACACTTCCAGTCCCACTCTACACGTGCGGTCTTCTTCATCAGTCTGAAAATCGGCTCACACATAGTAGTCAATTGATTAATGAAGCGGCTGATGTACTGTAATCGTCCCATGAATCCTTTAACTTCTTTTTCTATACGTGGTGGCCTCATCTCCATGATGGCTTGAATCTTCCTTGGATCTGCCTCAATCCCTCGTTCGGTGACCATGTAACCCAGGACCTTTCCTCGAATAACTCCGAATGTACATTTGGCAGATTCGTACGCATGGAGTGCTCGCGCGAGCCCGTCAAAGAACTTCCTCAAGTCAATAAAGTGTCGACCGCTCGACCCTTTGGAATGAATGATCATATCGTCAACATACACCTCAATCTCCTTATGGATCATGTCATGGAATAATGCCGTGACCGCTCTTTGGTATGTAGCCCCCGCATTTTTCAATCCGAATGGCATTACAAAGTGTAACAAGATGTTCCCCATGGTGTAGTGAAAGCCGTCTTCTCCCGGGTCCGCCTCCGCCATCTTGATCCGATTATATCCCGCAAAACCATCTACAAAAGACTTGACCTGGTAGTTAGCAGTGGCATCTACTAGCATGTCGATGTTGGGCAACGGAAAGTCATCCTTTGGGCTAGCCTTGTTGAGATCTCGGAAGTCAACACAAACTCTAACCTTGCCATTCGATTCTCGACCGTCACAATATTAGATAACCACGTCGGATACTCAATAACTCGATAAAGCCCACTCGGAGGAGCTTCTCTATCTCTTCTTTAACTTGCGAGAGACCATTCTCGCTTAATGCGGCGCAATTTCGTTTGGCCGGGCTTGGCGTGCTGGTGCTAGTGGTATCCCGTGCTCCACTATCGAGTTATCCAAACCCCAGCATATCCTTGTATGACCATACGAACACATCCGAATATTCTTTAAGCTCGATCAATGCTTCCCTTTCGCCTCTTCGAAGAAGCTTCCAATCTGTGTCTCTCTCGGCTCCTCTTCCGTTCCCAAATTAATACATGATAACACCTCATCGGCAAACTTGGGCTCGACCTTCCTTTTGATTGATAACTTGCTTAGAAATTTCTTTAATGTATTCATTGTTTAGTGTGTCCGCTTCTTCTAATGAATCATTATTAACTAAGTTAATTTGATTAAGTTGAGCATTATTTTTAGTTAATTTATCATTTAAAAGATTGGCTATGAGGGGATACTCAGAAAGATCTAGCTTTTCATTCATAGCGAAAGGGAAAACAATATTTGCAACTAAGTCGTAGTCCTCTGATGTGAGGTCATCAGACTTAGAGGAAGACTCAAACTCAAAAGAAAACACATCAGACTCAAACAAAACAGATGACTCCGAAGAAATAGAGGACTTGGGGGAACCAACGGGAGACTCGACAGGAGGAGGCATCAATCCCAGCTCTTCAACCATGTATTCCTTCGTGGCTACGGGTCCGCCAAATACGCACCAATTCTTCAGCTTTCCAACCATGGGTGTCACCAACGTCCTTGGATCAACATTGTCTGTCTGCTCTGCTCCAATGACGGCAACCATATCATCTTCTATATTCAGATTCCCCAAATGCTGTAGCAGAGTCTGACCATCCCATTCCTCTGACTCTTCTGCAACTGCAATGTTTTCAACCAACGGCTCATCCAAAGATACCTGCCCTAGCTGATCGGCCAACTCATCTTTAGTCTTGACGGTGTACCGGCTCTGGACTGTGACAACCTTGCCTCCCTTCTGACGTGGATCCATGAGAACTGTTTTCAGCTTCGATCTGTCGACCTCCGTATCCCTGAAGATCTCAAAGCCTTTCTGCAGTCTACCTGTGTGATCGAACCAAGGCTCGTTAAACTCCATGCAGGAGAACTCCTCGCCTTCCTTGACAAAGTAACTGTTGAGGGAAAGGCGGTATGGTCTCATCTTTGGCTTCTCGTAGGGTAGCTTTGCCCTCTTGAGGTACTCAATTCTTTTCTCTTCAGCCCGATCTTCAGGGGTAATAATATAGCCTAAACCGTGCCTGCTGCGATGATCAGTAGCTTTCATTGCTTGCGTAGGCCCCTGGAGATGTTCGCCCAGCCCCAGTCCTGGTACAAATCCCATGTTTCTCATCATTCTGACAGCTGGTCGTACTCTATCCGATGTTTTTGTGAGGTCTACCGCGCAAACCTGTGCTTGTGCTATTAGCTGAAAACCGCTGAACATTGAACTACCCTCTTCGTGCTGAATCTGTAGGACCGGCTTTCCCCCAGTGCTTGACCCTTGAGACGTTACCAAATCGCTGTAGATGACTGTCACTTGGTCACCTGACTGGAATTTCACACACTGATGCAATGAGGAAGGGACTCCATTCATCTGATGCAACCATGGCCTACCCAGCAGCATGGTGAAAGTGGAAGGTATGTCTATGACTTGGAACTCGGCAATCATAGTAGTGGTCCCGCAAGTAAGAGGCAAACTGATTATTCCCAACACTGACCGGCTAGTAGAGTCGTATCCTCGCACGGAATGAACTGAAGGTCTCAAATCTGTGGGACATAGATCAAGGACGTCCATCATTCTGGAAGGCAGTATGTTCACCGCAGAACCGTTATCAATGAAAATACGTGGCAACCTTTTCCCGTTGACCTCAATAGTAATGTGCAGTGGTTCATTATGATCCGATCCAAACTCTGGCATGTCCAACTCTGAAAACGTGATGATATTCCCAAAGTGTATGTTGCCGATCATCTGCGTTACATCTTCTGGCTTTGTGTCTGACGGTACCAAAGTCGCAGCAAGATTCTGTTCCAACATCATCCTGTGAGCATACGAGGATGTTAGCAAGGACCATAAGGATATATTGGCTTGGGTTAGCTTCAGTTGAGTGAGAATAGGGTCTTCTTTATCAGGATTCACTACTTCAGTTTTCGGACCAAAGACTTTCTTTGCCCCTTTATCTTCTGCTTGATACACCCTTCCGGACCTCGTGAGTAGATTAACCCCATGCTTTTCCATGTCGGATACTTCTGCATGAATTTCGGCCAACGAGAGAGGTTTAGGACTCTCTTCCACATAATCATCATTTAACGAGGCAACTTCTCTGGACAGTTCCTCAAAAGACAAAGATATAACAAGAAAATTCTTTATAAATTGAACTCAAATTACAAATTGACACAACCGCCTCACTGCCTGTCACAACGACTCGACTCGGGATCGCTGAGGTCTTTCTCTACCATAGCAATATCACTACCAACTATCTTACTAGGATTCTCTATCTTCCCTTCAATGATGAGCTTCTGCACAGCCCTCTTTAAAACAAAACCAGCATACTCGGACAAATCTGGCACAAACAATCCTTTTCTGACAATAGCTGAGAACACCTCCTCTGTTGACAGCCCCAGTTTCTCAAAAGCATCTTCCATCTCTACCAAACTGATAAAATTACCTTCCACCATGTGGATCCTATTGTTAGGGAGAGGATTCCCCACAACATTTGGAGACTTCGGCTTCTCTACTTTGCCTTGCCGAATCAAGTCTTGCACTAACCGTTTGAACTGAAGGCAGTAATAAGTAGTGTGACCCTTGTATTTGTGGTAGTGGCAATACTTAGAAGTGTCTAAGCCTTCCCTTGGGTTTACCGGTTCATAATTTTCAAGTGGCTTGACCAAGCCCTTCTTTACTAGTACTTCAAAAACCTTGCCCATTGGCATTCCAAAATCGTCAAACACTTCCCTCTCGCGGTGAACATTGTTATTCCCCCTCATTACAGCTTGAACATCCAAAGCAGCTCCTCCTTGCACATAATTTACTTGCCCCACTGGCTCTTTCTTTGCTGCGGTATTGGCGGGAGCTCTATAGCGGAACGAATTATTAACAGCCCCAGTGTCCTTCGGTGGAGTGATTCCGGTGATGCCACTTTCGTATCGTACTCCCGAATCCACCATTTCCCTAAGATTGGGGAAATAACCATTACCAACTGCCAACTTGTGTCCGGGCAACAAGCACTTGTAAAAAATCTGTTTCTGTTCATTCTCCTTGGGCGGATACTGAATTTCGCTCAACTTATCATTCCAACGCTTGTAAAAATCGTAAATTGACTCCCCATTCTTTTGGAGCGTGTGCTCCAAATCGGCTCGATTAACCTGCCAATCCATGTTTGCTTGATACTTTTCAGAGAACACCCTACTAACCTTGTCCCAAGTATCCCTTTCCTCTTCGTTCAACTTCAAAAACCAACGGAGAGCAGCCCCTTCCAATGTGCTATGGAACATTCTTGCCATTTGTTCGGGTGTACAATCTTTAGCCCTCATCGCCAACGTATAGCTGTCTAAATGTGTCTTTGGGCAAGTAACTCCTCCAAACATGGCCATCTTGGGCATCTTGAAATCTTGAGGTAGGGGTGCAACCTTGCTTGGATTAAGCATCTTAATGGGGGACACACCTTGCTTTCCCATTTGTTCGGTTAACAACTTCACTTGCTCAACCAAGGCTAACACAGTTGGGTCCGCAGCAATGTTGGGATTCTGGATGACTGGGGGTTGGATAGTGGTAGGGGAGGTAGAGTAGGTGGGAATATGGTGGCCAGAATAATTGAAGGGTAAAGTGGGAGGAGGTAGGTTAGCAAAGTGGTCTTTGGGTGTGTCGGCAGCAGGCTGATAGGGTCTCCTAGAGTTGCTCGAGCTCCCATATGTGAATGGAACATTTTTGTAGCTGGTTGGAACATAGTTGGGTAGAGGGAGAGTAGGTGCTTTAGGGTTGGCAGGATTAGGAGCATTGACAGTTTCATCTTCAACATCGACAACTTCATTCCCCATCAAAATAACCTTGTGTCCCCTTTTACTGAGCTCCTCAACAAAATGATCCTTCAACTCTTGATTGTGATTCTTCAAAGTGCTATTCTGCTCTTCAAGTTTCTCAACCCTCATGGTTAAACCGGCAAAGTAGGCGTGCAGAGCAGGCGGAATGTCATTGAAGTTGGGGTTGACAGGACCTTCCATTGAAGTGACTGGTGTAGAGCCGGTTGCAGAGGCAGCAGGCGTGCTTGGAGTAGTTGATGGAGGCAAGGTTGTCATTGTTGAATGAAGAACGCGGCCCGACCTTAGCTCTGCGGAAGTATCAGAAAAGACTCGGCTTTAGGGGAAGGTTTGACTCAATGCAGTGTACTAGCTTGAAAATTTTTTTATTTACAAAAGCTTTGTACATTTTAGTCCTACTAAGGTTGGAAGGGATACCCCTTTTTCGCAACTAACTAAATATCCTAAAGTGGTGGATCCTAACGACTAACCTTCTCGCATAGACACTTAATATGATTTTTATGAAAAGTACCGCAAACCTATGATAGGCCAAGATCTTTTGACAAGCACTCAACCTTACATAGCACGTCCTTTTAAAAGGAAATCAATTTTTTAGTGCTCTTTTTCTCTCTATAGATCTTGACTTATCATTGATTCGTAGTGACTTAACATAAAGACCTTATTAATTGTCTACATAAAAAAGCTAGTCAAACCAACCGGTCATATGGAGTGTATTCCTAGAAAAGTGGGTGACGTAAGGGTTAGGTTTTAGGCTCCCACCGTGCAGCCGAAGCGCACTGATGAGTGGATGGCCAAGTGAGACTCGGAAGGGAGGCGACATGATCACCACACTTCCCGCACTTTGGCTTCTCCGAAGGGTAAAAGGGTGTCTGTGCAGTGTGACACGGACTCTAGTGGTAGTGTGAGGTAAAGAAGTCTAATTCTTTTTAAAGAAAAAAAGAGAAAGATTTTTTATTTACATGAAATGCATGCATGCAATGCAACAGTTAAGAGTAAAGAAAATAAAAAGAAAGCAAGATACAACACCACTAAGGAAAACGAAAGTCTGACCCACTTAGTTTGAAAAAGATTTCAAAATAGTCCCCAGCAGAGTCGCCACTGTGAATACCCCGTCCCGATGCAACGCGCATTCGGAAGTTTGAAAATAAATAATTATATAAAGTCGGATCGAAATGGGATATTCATTTAGTGACACTCGCTTTAAACCATATTAAAATATTAGTTTAATTTTGAGAGTCGCCACGCCGCTTTGATATAGCCCAAAGCTTTGAAAAAAGGCTAAACAGTTAATTGTGTTCGGGGGTCAAGTTACAACAGAAGAAGAAACGCCATCACTCCTATTGCCCGACGGATCGGTCTTTCTAGCATGTGGGGTGTTGGTTGTGTGCGGTGTTTACAGGAATAGATAGAAGAAATGGGATCATGCATAAGGAGGAGGGGAGAGAAAGAATTAATTGATGATCACACCCTAGAACCTTTGATTTAGGCCCTCGGAAGGCGCACTAATCAACGTTCATCCTTGGGGGATTGTTGATCATGGGACAATTATAACTAAGGTGGAAAGTAAGAAATAGTTCCTAGATCCATTGGGTTTCTAGGGCGAAACCTTAGATCATCCTCGGCTATAGCATATTTAAATATATTAAAACAGTTCTAAATCGAGCATAAAGGAACAATAATAAACATGCGAATAAAATATGACAATAATAATAGAGAACAAAAATATTAAAAAGAGTCTTACCAATTGTAGCAAGACTTTGGGGTCGAATCTAGGGCGATTCGAAGAGAGTAGGAAGAACTGTGGGTAAAACAAGAGTAGTCTCGTTTCTCCCGAGTGAATTGTGTGTTGAAATTGGGGAACCGGTCACCCCTATTTATAGTGCTTCGGTACTTGGGCTGGGCCAGATGAAGGGTCGATCGGCCCTAAATATAAGGGTCGATCGGCACAAAATAAAGGGACGATCGGCACAATGATTGAAGGTTCGATCGGCACCGAATAAAAGGGTCGATCGGCCATACAGCGAATAAAAGGGCCGATCGGCACTTTGACCTGGCGTGCTTTCCACGCAGGCAAATGACGGCGGGGTTGACCGATTGATTTTAAGGGATTTTTAGGTTTTCTATTTGATTACACCGGGCCAGGTATTTAGAATAACTTTTTTCGGACCGGGTACTAACAATCCCTCTTCCCAAAAAAATTACATCTATACCCCTCCCAATCCCTTTACCCATGTTCCTCAGGAAAAATGTCAGTTATGTTCTCAGCAGGACCACACTACCAAAGATTGCCCGGACTGTGGCAATTATGCTCTCTATAGTCACAATCCCCATTACCCATCTCAGATGACTCACCCACCTTATAATCTAAAATACCCTTATTATTCAGGTGCTCAAACCATGACTTCGTCCTACATCTTAGATTCTGGGGCCATAAATCACATGACATCGTCCCCCGAAGGTCTCTCGCATGTCACTCCATACTCAGGTAACTATTCGGTAACCGTTGCAAATGGTTCGCGAATCCCCATTTCTGCTATTGGACATACTAAAATTTCTCATCTTAATTGTACTTTCCATCTTCGTAATGTTCTGTGTGTTCCTAACATGCATAAATCAGTATTATCTATTTGTCGTTTTTCAAATGATAACAACTGTTTTTTTTTTAATTTAATGGATCTGGTTTTCGTGTGAAGGAAAATATCACGAGGCAGACCATTCTTTCTGGCAGTAGCACCGACGAATTATACACTCTTCGGTTTGACTCTTCTTCTCGGGTCAACCCTCTGGCACCCATTGGAGAGCGTGCATCCACATCTACTTGGCATGCTTATCTCGACCATCCATTTTCTCAAGTTTTCAAGTCTCTTCTCAATTGTGTTTCAATTCCTATTTTAGGTTCTTCAAAAATTAATAATATGTGTCATGTTTGTCCATTAGGGAAATCTTGTATCTCCCGTTTTATCCTCGCACGTTTCATTCTGTTGAGCCGTTAGCTATTTTAAATTTGAATGTGTGGGTCCATCCCATGAACCTTTAGTTAGTGGATTTCGTTAATATTTAAGTATTGTAGACAATTTTCACGTTTTTTATGGTTTTATCCTTTGATTAGAAAATCGGATGTGCTGAACATTTTTTCTATGTTTAAAACCCAAATAGAAAATCAATTATGTCGAAAAATCGATGAAGTACACACTATCAAATCAATTCAAACGGATGGGGGGGGGGTTGAATTCATGAATCGTGCTTTTGTTGTCTTTCTTAAAACTCATGACATTAAGAAGCAATCTACTTGTCCACACAGGCACTCCTTTTCCTTAGCTCCACACAGGCACTCCTTTTCCTTAGCTCTAAGTGCCCCTTCAGGCCAGCAGCCCACGTCTATGCACTGCAGTCCGTCTCCCCTATTTCGTCACCTGGTAACTCATCTTCCTCCCCTTCTAGATCTTCTCCACTTCATCCCGCAAATCAGCACCCTATGCTTACTCGGACCAAAGCTGGAATTTTTAAGCCGAAACTTATTGCTAATCTTACAACATCAGGCACCACTCGACATTTACTTCCTCAAGGTCTGTCTACTACTATGCCTACTTGTCTTGAGTTTGAACCTAAAACACTAAAAAAGGCTGCCCCTCTTCCCCACTGGAACCGAGCCATGCATGACGAATTATCTGCTATGCACAAGAATGGTACTTGGACTCTTGTTTCGCTCACTCCCTCCATGAATGTAGTGGGTATTAAATGGATCTACAAAGTAAAATGATGCGCCGATGGATTAGTGGAATGCCACAAGGATTGTTTAGTAGCTCAAGGTTATACACAACTAGAGGGCGTTAACTACGATGAAACATTCAGTCCCGTAGTTAAGCCCCCAATTGTTCGGACCATCCTCGCCATTGCTCATTCTTGCTCTTGGCCACTACAACAATTAGATGTACACAATACGTTTTGAATGGTCACCTACAAGAGGAAGTATACATGACTCAACCTCTGGGATTTCATCACCCGGACTTTCCCGATCATGTGTGCCGTTTGCATCGAGCTATTTATGGTTTAAGACAATCTCCTAGGGCATGGTTTCAACGCCTCCATGATTATCTTCTCTCCATTGGTTTTATCAATAGCAAAGACGGCAGTTACCTATTCATTCGACATTTGGGTACCTCACTCATTGCTATTTTGGTCTACGTAGATGACTTCATCATCATCAGTTACTCTACTTCAGCCGTATCTCAGGTGATTGACCATATTTGTTCCATATTCGATAGTCGAAGGCTTGGTCCTTTAGGCTTCTTCATTGGCATTGATTGAGACACTGCAATCCTCCAACACATTCTCACTTAGCCAAGGCAAGTATGCCTCAGATCTTGTTTGTAAATTTAATATGGATGGCTATAAACATGTCTCCACCCCTCTTTTTTCCGGCTCTCATCTCTCCGCCATCGATAGCGACCCTCTTCCGGATGTTACCACATATCGTAGCATGGTAGGGGGCTTACAGTATCTCACGTTGTCTAGACCAGACATAGCCTTTGCAGTCAATCAATTTTGTTAACATATGTACTCCCTCGTCACCACCAACCTCGAAGCAGTCAAGGGGATCCTTCACTACATAAAAGGCACTATCACCTTGACTTCGGTTCGATCGCTCCTTTGAATTCTCTCTCACTGCAAACTCAGATTCTGATTGGGCATCTTCCTTTAATGATCGTAGATATACCACTAGTGCTTGTATCTTCCTTGGTCTAAATCTTGTGGCTAGGACTACTAAGAAACAGACTACAGTTGCTCGTTCTAGCAATGAGGCCGAGTATCGAGCATTAGCAACTACTGTAACGTCCCAGAATTTCCTTTATATAATAATATTCATCAATATGAATAAATAACCCAAAATAGGGTCCCAACGGATACTAAACATTTAAATATTCAAATCCAACGGTAACTTAATATTCAAACTTATTCAGCCCAACGGTAACTAAAGTAATAAACGTTACATAAGTGTGGAAGTATCAAATGTAACGACTAGTAACACCTACTCGCTTATTTAAACTAAACTAAAATTCCGGTTCGTCAATAATTCTTCTATAACTCTTCATTTATTGCCGTCCTTCCTACAACGATCTTCCATCCTTATTCCCATACCTGGAGGAAAAATAAGAATGAAGGAATGAGCGAAAGATGCCCAGTAAGTCATTACGTGATCTCCTTGAAGTTATGAGGAGATGACCTGAATGACTGTTCAATCGAAGCATTTCAACGAAAGGTTTTCACAATAAATTTCAATCAAGGAAGTGTGGCATTACAATTCCATAGTATAGTTTTTATCCAGGATTTACCCTACATTGAGTAATTCCTATCCGATCATCTGTTTGATGTCGAGTGAGCATAAAAGAATAGACAAGTATGTAACACATATCATACCAGTCTAATATCATTCCATATAATCTTGACATGCATGTACATTCATACAAGTCTAACATATAGTGCATTCATATTAAACAAGAATACACATAAGCAAATTCAATACTTTAGATATCTATGAACAATACATATCATAGATAAGATTTCCAAAAAACGCTTCATGTCTAGGGAATATTTTTATAAAACACTATCGCCACATGATAGTATAATTTTGAAAAGACTCGATAGAGTTTCCACAGAATCGATACACAAAGTGTTTAGGAACGTAATTCCTTACCTTAGCTTGCTTCCTTTGCACTTCTGGTATAACCTATAGTCATGCAAAGATATCATTTTAGGTACAAGTAATTGTTTATTACTTCTTATGTACCCTAGTTGATTTATCTTTAGTTAACTTATGAGTTACTTTTGGACTCATCTTACTAGTTAACTATCTTTTTATTTTAGGTACATTCCTAAAATATTATCCTTCTATTTTATGTAACCTTCCTAAAATAGTAACCTTCTATTTAAGTATCTTTCTTAAATAGTATCTTTCTTATTTTAGGTAACATTCCTAAAATATTTATCTTCTATTTAAGTATCTTTCTTAAATAGTATCTTTTTAATTTTAGGTAACTTTCCTAAAATAGTGACTTTTTATATTTGGAGCTTTTCCATTATTCTTGGGCTTACAATTCCTACTCTTAGAAGTTGCCTTTATTCTATTTTGGTTCTTCTTCTTTAACCTTTAAAAGTCTTTCTTTTCTTAAAAAAGTTACTCCCTCCGTCCCGCTTTAAGGTTCTGAGTTTGACTTTGCACGGAGATTAAGGAGGAAATATTATATTGAAAGTGTTGGGAGTGTGAAAATAAAATAGGAGAGAGAATGAGTGGAGGAAATAGTAAATTATAATGATGTTGTGAGTATTAAAATAATGTAGGAGAGAGAATGAGTGGAGGGAATAGTGATAAAATACTTGCCATTTATGGAAAGAAGTAAAGTAAGAACCTTAATTTGGGACAGACTAAAAAGGAAAGTA
The DNA here is from genome assembly GCA_022495995.1 of Adenophora triphylla var. japonica. NCBI lineage: Eukaryota > Viridiplantae > Streptophyta > Magnoliopsida > Asterales > Campanulaceae > Adenophora > Adenophora triphylla. Next base: position 59,542 of record JAFEMH010003786.1, read on the forward strand.
AGAACCTTAAATCGGGACAGAGGGAATACTTTTAAGGCCCTCTACTTTGAGTATGTACAAAAAGACCCTTCATCTTCCAAGGATTTACAAAGTGGTCCTCAACTTTTGAATATTTGCAAATTAGTCCCTCAACTTTTAGGTATTTGCAAAACAGTCCCTCAACTTTTAAATATTTGTAAAACAGTACCTCAACTTTTAAATATTTGCAAAATAGTCCCTCAACTTTCAGAAATTACTGAACAGTCCTTCATCTTTCAGAATTGACCAATCAGTCCCCTGGTTTTCAGGATTTACAAAACAGCCTCTAATTTTCAGATTTTCAGTTTGGTCACAAGGGCTTTTGAAAGTTACTTTTCAGTTTTAACTTTGGTTAGATTTCTAACCCAAAAATATTTTTATTCAAAATCAAAACCTTTTGATACCCAAAACAATTTTTGTAAACAAGTTTTTCATCAAAATAATTACACAAAACACACACACATACACGCACACACACAACACCTCACATGCACACACACGGCACAAACATACCAACACACAAAATATTTGTTTTATTTTAATTCTTTCTTGGTATGAATCAATCCTAGATTAACATCTATTGATTCATACAAAAAATGAAATCCTATTTTAATACTCATTCATAGGATTTAGATTTTTTCATCATGAAATATATTCATACTTCTAATATCCTTTAAACCCTAAGAATGATCGAATTTTTTCTCAAATAATACTTTTTAAAAATTTTATTTACCAAAGTGACTTACTGTTCAAACTTTTTTCCAAAATGTCCCATTTTTTGAAAACTCGCTACACCGTGTAGCGAGTTTATAATTTTTCAATTAAAATCGCTACACGGTGTAGCGATTTTAAATTTACTAAATTTTATTTAATATTTATACTTAAAAAAAAAAAAAAACAAATTTGAAATCGCTACAGGCTGTAGCGATTTCAAATTGGCACATATCTAAACCAAACAAACAACAAAGTCCACCACGCACACTCTATACTAATAATAATACTAATAATAATAAGTACTTCCTCCGACTCTAAATTACAAAATAATAATATAAAAATTATATATTAATAATAAAGAAAATTAAATAGAAATATTATTTTTTCCATCTCAAATAAATATTTTAAAAAATGTACTTCTATAAAAATATATTTTTCATTTCAAAAATAAATATTTCTTTCGACTCAAAATGAATAACCAAAAATTGATACTACATTTTTTGTCCAAATAAATGAGCATTACTTCCTTCGTCTCAATGAATATTTTATAAAATAATACTCTCATTTGCCTCAAAAATTAATATCATATTTTGAGACGAAGCACTAACATTAAAAACATTAATTTTAGAGGCGAATGAAGTAGTATTAATTTTTAAAATATTCATTGAGATGAAGGAAGTAATGCTCATTTTTTTGAGATAAAAAATGTAGTATTATTTTTTGATTATTCATTTTGAGTCGAAAGAAATATTTATTTTTGAAATGAATTTTTTTTTATAGAAGTACATTTTTTAAAATATTTATTTGAGATGGAAAAAATAATATTTTTATTTAGTTTTCTTTATTATTAATATATAATTTTTATATTATTATTTTATAATTTAGAGTCGGAGAAAGTACTTATTATTATTAGTATTATTATTAGTATAGAGTGTACGTGGTGGACTTTGTTGTTTGTTTGGTTTAGATATGTGCCAATTTGAAATTGCTACACCCTGTAGCGATTTCAAATTTGGTTTTTTTTAAAGCATAAATATTAAATAAAATTTAGTAAATTTAAAATCGCTACACCGTGTAGCGATTTTAATTGAAAAATTATAAACTCGCTACACGGTGTAGCGAGTTTTCAAAAAATGGGACATTTTGGGAAAAAGTTTGAACAGTAAGTCACTTTGGTAAATAAAATTTTAAAAAAGTATTATTTGAGAAAAAAATTCAAGAATGATCATCCTAGAACAATTAAAATTCTAATCTTCAAAAATTCATAACTAATTCAATAATGATCCGAATTGAATGAAACGAAAACTAGAATTTAGGATTTTACATTACCTTGATTATGGTTAAGAACAATTGATCAAAGAAGGTCAAAAACTTGTCTTTTCTCCCCCTCCTTCAGTTCGGCCGCCGCCCCTTAGATTAGGGTTTTTATTTTTTTTCTTTTCTTTGTGAATTATGGAATTGTGGAAGAAAATTAGGAGGGTTTTGAGGTATAAATAGTGTAGGTTTAATTTTTTTTTTTACTAACCATTTAGTAAAAGGCTTCCTAAACCTATTGGGTTTTGGATTCCTACAAGCCCACTTAACCCTTTCTTAACTTGGCCCACCTAATTAAGTCCAAATTCACAATAATTAAATAATCAAGTATTATTTTATTTTCTAATTTAAAATAATACTATTAAAATAAAAGAATAAATTTTTCGGGTCTTTACAACTACAGCCGCCGAACTGTGTTGGTTCTCTTATTTATTTCGAGAACTCAGCCTATTCCTATCACCTCTAAAGCTATTTTTTGACAATGTGTCGGCTTTACATGTCACGAAATCCCGTCTTTCATGCCCAACCGAGACATATTGAGATCGACCATCACTTCGTCCGCGAACTTCACCAACGCGGTTTCCTTCGTCTCAACTACATCTCTACCGTGGACCAGCTTGATGACGTTTTCACTAAGGGTCTAGCTAAGTCTCTTCTTCAGGTCCTGTCTTCCATGCTGCAGCTCCACCATGTGCCGCTTAGCTTGAGGGGGAAGTTGTAAAACCGTGTGTATTATCCAATCTCCCCGTAATTGTAGTGATAGGATTATTAGTTAATTATAAATTATATATATTTTTTTATATTTGTGCATATCTATTATGTGTATAGAAAATAAAGGAATCTATGTAATTTTGATATATAAATGTTAGTCACAGAAGAGATATTCACGTTGAGTTTTCTACCCAAGTTTCTCTTGTTCTTTACAAACCATTTAAAACCCAACAATCATCTTCATCGACAATACACCATGGGAGGGTCAAGCCTATGAGACGGGGGTGCAAGTGTACCTACTTAATTTCCCAATTCTTTAGAAAAAAATTACTTTAAAAACTTATATGCAAATTATGCATATATATATATATATATATATATATATATATATATATATATATATATATATATATATACATAATGTGACCATTAAACATGTAATATTCATGGTTCAATAAAAAAAGTGTATGTTTTTTTGTTGGAAGCTTGTTTCCATAATAACTTGAATGAGAAATTCATGTTAGTGGTTAGCGCCACATTGGGAAGAAAATGGAAAAGGCTCAACCTTATATAGAATAGAGTTGGAGCCCTTATTCAGGCCATTGGGCCACTACACTTTTGTGTAGGGGAGAAGACCTAGCCAAGTGCAGGTTCAAACACGCGCACCGCGGCCCGACTTAGATTAGTTGGCCGGATTGGCTTAGACAATTTAATTTTTGCTACCAGTTTTATTTCCAAGCAGTTGTGTCTTTCCTGAGTAAAAATCAAATTCAACAGTTATGTCTCTAGGAAACTGTTGGACAGTTTTTTCCTTTAAGAGTTATGCCTATCTGAATGCACACAACCGTTCCCAATCTCCCTATTTAATTCTCACTAATATCAGAAAATAAATTCACTTTTCAGCAATTTTTCCCTCTCTCATTTTTTTTTTTTGCTCTCCATCCCATACAGAGAATACTGCAGCAGTTCATTTCGTTGTTGATTAAACTCAGGAAGTCTGCCTTTTCAATTAAAGTAAGATCCATAATACTGGGAGACTAACTGCCATCAATCCGTCCAGACCATTGCGACGCCTGTTTTTGTCTTAAGGACAGAGATCCTTGATATCGTGGAATCTAATAAAAGCATTCTCTATTCATCTTCAATCAAATCTAACTTTCACAGATGCAAAGTTGTTCGCAGCCAGGGTACGAACTTTGCTGGATGAACATCAAGAACTTGTGTTGAAAAACCTAATCCAGGAGATAACAATCTTAAGACAAAAAATTTTTGCGTATCAATGTTCCTGGAAGATCGTCTACAAAGTGTTTCTGTTCTTCTTCTTGTAATTTCTTTTCTGATTTTGTATTGATTCAACAGACCTTGGTAAAAGTCTGTCAAAATTTTTTTACTCCATCCTGTGCAAACATGACCATTTATGAGAAAAAATTAAATAATCTCGTTCCAGTACACACCGAATACAAACATTGAACTTGTCTTCAATTACTTTTGTTACTGGACAGATAATCTATTACATGATTTGTTATTTTGCAACCTCAACAGTTGTTGTTTATTGAGTATATTTGATATTGTGCTATCATTTAACAGTTTTACTCACAAATTGTGCAGTCGTGTCTACTTCTGAGAAACAAACTGAGACTGATGCTGTTGACTAACAACTTGGGACTGCACTTCCTGCCCCACTGCTAGCGGTTCATGCTCACCATGGAGAATGCCCAGAAAAATTCAATGGTACTGAGTTCAAACGTTGGAAACAAAAAATTCTATTTTACTTGACCACATTAAACTTGTCTAAGAGCCTCAAGGAAGTGGCTCCTGCTCTTAATCCTGCCGAGACAAACAAAACCACCGTGGCTGCGATCGAATCATGGAGCACTCTGATTTCCTATGTCGTAATTACATACTTAATGGCCTTCATGATTCACTTTATGATGTTTATAGCCAATTTAAAATTGCTAAGGAATTATGGGAATCACTTGAGAAAAAATATAAAACTGTGGACGCCAGCCATAAAATATTTTTTGTAGGTCGGTTCCTAGAATTTTCTATGGTAGATTCCAAACCTGTTGTCTCGTAGGTTCATCAACTACAGTAGATCATCCATGAAATTGAAGTCGAGGGAATGTGTAAGTACGCCAATCCAATTCGCAACCTTTTAGATGCATTTTAATATAATAAAATTGCATTTAGGGGCGTTTTGGTAAATTCCCGGCCTGTCCCGAGACTTCCGGAAACGTTCCATGAGTTTCCCGCGAAGGAAGCACCTTTTGGTACATTATTCATGCCAGAGGACCTCTTGGGAATAAAACCTATTGGACCTTTTGGGTATTTTCCCGGAATGTTCCAGAAACTGGTTTTTGGCGCCAAAAGCGGTTGAGCCACCTTGTGTCACGCGACAACTTGAGGCATGGAAAGAGGACGCGTAAGGTCGTGCGACATACTAAGGCAGCCAACTGCAGCCTAAAAATAAGACCCTCCCCCTCTCATAAATGGATCCCAACTTGAGCCTACTGTTACTCTGCAGGATTTGCAGCGTAACGAACCTCTCCAAACACAAACCTCTCTCTCTCTTACCTTCAACCTACCCAATTCCTCCCTTCCAAACCCAATTCTCAATCCACACCAATTGAGCCCCTTGCCTTAATCCTTCTAGATCAGAGGTGAAGAATTGAAGGGTTCTATATCTGACTGGATATAGAATTCGTGGAAGCATCAAGGGTAACGATTCCCTAACTCTCTCTCTCTCTCTCTCTCTCTCTCTTTCTTAATTTCTATTAATTCTAGCATTTAATTTTGTTTGGATTCAGTAATCAGATCCTAGCTATCTGGATTACTGAATCCCAATCGCAATCTCTCTGTTTAATCTGAATAATCAGTGCAATTGAGCTTATATTGTTGATCATTTGATTGGGTTTGGTGTTTGAACCCCAAGGGGGTGTGGATCTACTCATATCCACACTCCCGGGGTCGATTTAGTGTTGTTTTACGTTTTCCATTCGTAATTCGGCTAATTGATTAGATCTCGTATAGCTTACGTTGATTCTGTGTTCATCTTGTTAAGTTTACTGCGAGATGGCTCATATGTGTCACGCGACACCTTCGTCTCCAAGTGATCCCGTGTCACGCGACACATGTGGTCACCGGTGCGATGTGTCATGCGACATACATGACCCATCTGCAGACCCTTTTCCTTTGTAATCTGTTTTAGATTGTTTGTATCAGGGATGTGGCCTCCCTAAATAATGGGCTCACAATATGTAATTCTCGTTCCATAATTAATAAGATGCATTTTATCACACTTTGTTTATTATCAATATTTGCACACACTTTGGATTTACTTGGATGTTTCTGATTGAAAGACTCGTCTATGGACGAGGCGTGTTGGGTGAACTCTCGGTTCTTCCCTACACGTAACCTGACCTCCGAACTCATGTTTTCTCTCTAAACAAAAGGTTTTCAATGTTTCCTCTTAAAAACGGCGTGGCGACTCCTTCTTTTCATTTTTTCGGGCGAGCGCACATTCAGTGGCGACTCTGCTGGGGAAGAAACATTTGAAAACCTGTTTTTCAAGTGTTGAGTGGGTCAAGCTTTTGTTTAGTCAAAACATCCAATACATCCATTTTGTGTGCATTATTTGATAATCATTTATGATTCATACATCTTGTTGATTATGGAACTTGTGAGCCCTTTGTGCTTGTGGCCATTCTTTCTGGTGCATTAGTACTTGTGTGTTGCTCTGGCTATGGTAAAACAGGGGCTGGTTTGATGATTGAAGAGGCTGTCAGGTTCGGTGACCACCTGTGTCGTGCGACACCTTGTCTCTGGTTGTCCTGTGTCACGCGACAAAGGGTGGCCACTGAACATAACATCAGAAGACTGGTTTGAGGGCAGTCCCTTGGATCAAGCGTGACTCAATTGATTGTTGTTCCCTGTATATCTTGTGTGAGGGTGTGTGTTGTTGTTTTTATTTTTCAAAAATATAAAAAATAAAAAAAATCTTGTTTTTTGTAAATAAAGGAATATAGTCATCCGCACACTACATCACTTAGATTTAGAACCCTCGGGTGCGATTGACGGCATCGCGGACGGCCATGAAATTCGCCTACGCTTGAGCGCCTGAAATCAAACCTAACCCCCTAGTGCGTTATAGGTGGCGCCACACATTTAACCTCACCCAAAACGGTTGGTTTTGACACGACATTTTCAAATACATTAAAATGAATTGCTTTAAAATTTTTAAAAGGCTTTCGTACCTCCCCCAAACCCTAGCACGTGTGGGCATGTTGCCAACGCAACATGGTTTCACGGGAGGACATGTCGTTCCCATGGCATGTTCTAACGAGAGATCATGTCGCTTTGTCAACGTGCACCGACGAGAGGTCATGCCGGATTTTTCCTTGAAATTCTTCAGGAATACCCGTTATGCTGCCCAAATTTTTCCAGAAATTGGGGCTACTCGTCCGTCCCATAAATGCTTCGGTTTTGTTTAGGTACTGTCGCCTATTACTAATTTTGAAACAATACATTTGGTGTATTTTTGGATGATGTGTCCTAGGGTTCCCCCGAGATCTAGATTGCGTGAAATAAAGGGTTAGCCTTTCCCAACCGTTCATAGGACTTAAAAGACACCGATTTCTACTTGAAGATTAATAAAGTGTTGCACGAGTCCGTCTCCTTCCGTATTCTTCCCTCTCCCGTACCTCCTCAAAATTCTATACCCTCCTCCTTATACACACTCTCTCCTCTCCAGATAAGGCAAGTTGGGTGCGCGATCTGATTCCCGGTGTTCGTTTAGTTCGCGTCTTGAGGCAGTCGCAGTTTCAGTAGAACTCGCACCCGATTCAATTTCAGAGATGTCTAGCGCAGAGAAGGGTATGACCACTCAATCTGAGGATTCATCTGCCGCGGATCAACAAGTCATGCATAGTCTGTCTATGGAAGAGATGAGGGCTAATTTGGAAGCCGCTCTAGCTAGAGAGCGTGAGACTCAATTACTCACTCAAGCCAGGGAAGAGGCAGCACATTCTAAGTTCGTAGATGCAATGAGAAGCCGTGGTATCGTTGTGATCCGACGCGCTGATGGAACTTATGAAGAGATTACCGAGGTTAATGACACTGATCTAGGAGTCGGGAATGTTTCTCTCCCTTTTCAGCCTCAGACCCAGGATGCACAGTCCAATTATGCTCAGAATCAGGGGCTGCCGGTGAACCCTCAAGCAAGTTTTGGTCCAGTTGGAGGAACACAGCCGGTCCTTCATGATTTGACTTCCTCACCCTTTCTCAGTGCTTTCGCGCCTCTAAGCCAATTTGGGTCCCAATTTCCGAACAGTCAAGGTCTGTGGTTCCCAGGTTCTCAATATCAGCAAGGTCGGTCTCATAGTCCTCACTCCCAGGGTAACGCCCAGTATCCAAATCAGCATCCTTACTCCGGGAATCAGTTCAGCCAGGATGGATTTATGCAGTTTCCTACTAGACAACCTCAGTTTCAAGGATATATGTCTCAGCCTTCAATGGATTCAGCTTTTGGATTTGGCTCATCATCTATGCAGCATCCGGGGTCAATTCCTTACAGCCCGCGTCTTTTCCGCGAGAATCGAATTTCCCAACCGATCAATTTAATCATTTGCCGGCTCCGATCCGGGTCAGTTCAGCCGTCTCTCTTCCAACCAGCCAGTTTCGAGCCTTCTTCAACTATTGCTCCCGCTCTTTCTCAGCTTCCCGGGATGACTCCGGAGGTAATTGCACTGTTGAAACAAATGCAGCAGCAAATTGACAAGTTGACGACAGGATCAAGTGGACTTAAGGTTGCTGACCCAAAGCAAGTAGAGCCTCTCCCTTATAAGTTCAAGATGCCCAAAATACAATTTGATGGTTCGACATGCCCGAAAACTCATGTGGACACATACGTGATGACTATGGGGGCAATGGGTTGTACTCCCGAATTTATGGCTCAACACTTCCATCTCACACTCAAAGGACCTGCCTTGACATGGTTTCTAGCTCTTAAGTCGGAAGCTCGAGCTACTTGGAGTCAGATCACTGAGGCCTTTCTCGAAAAATACCATGGGAACCTTGAGTGGTGCACAACTAGAGACGACTTGGTTGGTACAATCCAAAAGAATGATGAGTCCATTACTGATTTCTACAAGCGTTGGAATGCCAAATTGAATGAGCTACCCGAGCCAATTTCGTTACAAGATCAGAAGGACATCTTTTTGTCATGTGTGAAGCCAGTTCTCCGTGAAGCTAATGGGAATGGTTGGTACCCCGATTTAAGGGAGATGGTAGGCATGGGAGCCCGTAGCGAGAATCGACTCTTCAACCGTACCCCAGATGACAAGACCGGTAATGTTAATGGTTATGGGTCCAAGATGGTCAATCCAGTTTCCCGGGTGCCAAAAGACAATAGTATCAACAACCTTCAGAGAGGAAGCACTGGCCCAAGCAGTGGGAAATTTCAACCTCGTCAGCCACGGAAGTTTGATGATCTTGGCATGACTACAGAAGAAGCATTTAATGGTCTGGTTAAGACAGGGATGGTTCAGCCCCTTGATAATTACCGCCCTATGCATAGCAACCCAAAGCTGGATACGAGCAAGTACTGCTGCTACCACCAGTTCCCTGGCCATACAACCAACGATTGCATTCCCCTGAAGATGCTCATTCAGAAGCTTGTTGATGATGGAAAGGTTGAGAAGGCTCGCCCCAATGTTGTCCCCGATCTTCTTTAGTGATATCAGCAGAAGCCCAGAGGCTATCCCACCCGAAAGCGGCGAAGTCAATCAGTCAGCGTCGTAGGATCTAGAGTGTCTTTTATGTGGTAACGAGTCTGTCAAGTCCATGTTATGAGTCTTTTTATTGCAGTAATAAAAATCTTTGTTTCTATTCTTGCTAGACTCGAGACATCACTTGCACACCCACGTTACACTCGATTGAAATGGTCTTATTCCAAATGATCACTTATGCTGCTCACCGACTAATGCTTTGAAATGACTAATGTTTTAATTGATCGGAGCGAGAAAATCGACTGATATCCCCATCTTGCATTCCATATGCTCACACCTCTTTCATAATCTCGTTGTTTGATGAATTTGCACAGATCTTTCTCAGAATAAGCTTAAGCAAGCAAATGAAGACTCAACATTCGGATCATCCGGTAGGGACTGCGGTTGAAACCTCTCACCCATAGGAAAGCCATTACCTCACCCTCACTAAATAATCTCCCTTCAGTTCAAGATCGGCACATTTTGAAACCCATTCAGCCATCACCAAAAGAAGAGGGACTATCCTTGAGGCTCCCGTGATTCAAAAGAAGATCGACCGTCTCCAAGCTCAAGAACGACAGAAGGCAATGATCCATCCTAGGGGCTAGCTGAAGTTTTCTCTCAAAAAGAAAAAAAAGAGAGACGAAAATGCAAAAAAAGAAGAATAAAAAAAAGAGATAGAAAAAAAAGAAAAGAAAGAGAGCCTAGTCCCTAGCGATCCTCTCAGAAGTGAAAGTCAAAAGATCCGGTTGTTACTCAAGAGGAGTCTCAGAGCCAATAAAGAGACAGCACGGATGTCCCCTCACCATTACCTCTAGCTAATCCCAAACCGTCCTCTCGATTTTAGAGGACATTCCCATTACCCTTACCTTTGCCTTTAGCCAAAGCCAAGATTGACCTCTCATTCTTAGAGGCTGCAAAGATGCAATCATGATTTTCCCGCACCTTAGAAATTCCAAACACATACCCAAGAGCCAACCTCTCATCTTTAGAGGTTCAGCCAGCAAAAAGCCTAGCCGACCTCTCGTCTTAAGAGGTCATGATATCCCGAATCACCCGAAGACCGATCGAAATCCCAAAACCCAGTCGCAGTTCCTACCGGGTAGCAGTTTCATTCCAATATTGTCGAGATCTAAAACAGATTATTGCTTAAAGAGGAGCCAAGTCCATCCCGGCTCAAAGGACCGTCAAGCGAAGATTGTGCAAATTCCATCCATTCATTCGACGTTTTATGTGAGCATATTTCATCTCTCCTCCGTAAACACTCGCCGTGGACGTCCCACTGGGGCTTCGCATTTGTGTCTCCCATCGACACTCCAAGAGGACATGTTCTTTCAATTCTCAAAATTTCTTGAAAGTCCTCAACATCCCCGAATTTACTGTTCATTCTTTTCATTCGGGATAAAGCCCGAACTACGGTGACCTGAGCTCCTCCTATGGAGGGGAACGTAGGCAACCATAATTGGTTCGGTCGAAATCGCAATCAAATCTCAGAAAATCCGGTCTCCTCAAGGACTATGCCCATACACTGTCTATCCTTCCGAGTTTGATTCTCGATATCAGTGGGCTTTCTCCTCATGATTAATTGGAATATTTGCTCATATCGGCTTTGGTGGTTGACTAACCCGAACATCAATAAAGGGTTTTAAGCAGCTTTGTGATCATCACGAATAAGACAGGTTTTCAAGTGTCTCGACAAGTCTTCTCTTGCTACATCATAGGAAGATAGAGCTAAACACCGTTTCGGTCAGCAGGGGCTTCCATACACTATTCCACACCTTGCGACGCTTAATACTCTCCCAAAAGAGTTAAACCTAAAAGCGAGAGTGTCATACACAGAACTCGGGATTCATTCCCACCCTCGAAAAATACGCCCCTGCACGTAAACATTTCCGAGTCTTGTCCAGCGACTGATTGACTACGATTTGAAATGATGGGTTGCCTCTTCAGCCACAAGATGACTCTGCCTGCGATAAAGCTGCACGGAATTTCCTTAAGCTGGGGCTTTGGTTAAGGTGTCCCTCCGGCTCTCCTTAACAAATTCCCTCCAAGATTGCTTTGCACTGCCAACTGGGGCTGCGCAAGCCAAGATCATTCTCTGCCCCCTCTGCTGCTTACTATCTCAGACGCGCTATACACTCTGTCCTCACTAGCAATGGACCTGCTGCAACAGTACTCTCGGGAGCGTCCCCGACTTGCCTAGCCGCGCCATATCGTTTTCACCTCATGGGAGAGGGTCCACCCCATCATAAACACTTCCGTTCCTATACACGATCCCTCAGAGAGCAACTGATACAGACACATCTGCTCACCAAGCCGTGCAAAAGAAAGAAACCTCCCTACTTCCTATTCTCCCCAGCTGAGATGGACTTGTGCAACAAAAGATTAATAATGCATAAGCAAAAAGACTAATAAAATTGCAATGTGCCTAGAAGTGTTGTGTTTTCCTCCCCCGCAGGGTACGATAATCAGGTGATCGTATTTTGATTGTGATGATTGCCCCTCAGATCGCAATCTTGGACAGAGATTCCAAACCCCGCAGGTGGCAGACCCCGCCTCTATTATCTTTATAAGGCCCAGAACTACGATCCGGCTTGATTCCCTTTTTTAAGGGATACGTAGGAAACCTTTCTCCAAAGGTCCAGCCATCCGATCTCACCAGCATCATCTGAAAGAGCCCCAGTAGCCCCAGTCTTCAAACAGTGCTTGTCAAAGAAAGAAAAGAAAGTAGAGCCCCAGCTGCCCCAGAATCCAAGCAACAAGGCTCACCAGTCCCGACGACTTCAAAGCCTTTTCTGCATGATAAACCGAGACAAAGAGTCCGCATCTGTCAATCTCCCCAGCAAACGTCGGCAAGTGGTAGCTCCCAAATAATGCTTGTCAATGAAAAGAGCCCCAGCTGCCACAAGAATCCAGGCAATAATGCTCACCGGTCTCGACGACTTCAAAAGCCTATTGTGCAAAGACCTTCCCGTGAATGGCCACCCAGCGAGCATCGATAAGTGGCAGAAGCCACATCCACCCTCACAGTTACAATAGCCAACTGAACATCACTGAATCTCGAAGACTGGCCCTCAGCCAAAGCTTAGACAAAGAAGCCGTACCTATGTTAGTCTCTCCAGCAGTGCGCAACCAGACCAGTGGCCCCAAAGCACCAAGAGGAACCTGCTCCCTGGCAAGCAAAATTCCAATGATTAGTGGCCCCAAAGCACCAAGAGGAACCTGCTCCCTGGCAAGCAAAGTTCCAAAGATCAGTAGCCTCAAAGCACAGACAAAAGCGGAGTCCCCGACTTACCAAGTGAAGCTCAGGACACAAAAGATAACCGACGAAAGGAAAAGAGAAAAGACCGTCCAACATTCAGCAAAACCAGTAAACTACCAAGCAAAAGGAAAGCAGTAGCGTGAATCCCTCGGCAGCTACACTTATCCCCAGCAGAATCAATGGTTGCATGAGACCCTCGACAGCTATCCCCCAACAGCAACGGTAGTCTAAGACTCTCCGACAGCAACAGATAAGCACAGCACAAGTATGAAAGCATGTCTCAGTCAATTACTTTGCTAGAAGCATTAATCCCTTTTAGGTTGAGACGCCTTCAAATGATCTCGTTTAGGTCAAGAGACCTTAAAATAACCCCTTTTAGGTCAAGAGACCTTCAAATAATCCTTTTTAGGTTGAGACGCCTTCAAATGGTTTCTTTTAGGTCAAGAGACCTTAAAATAACCCTTTTTAGGTCAAGAGACCTTCAAATAATCCCTTTTAGGTCAAGAGACCTTCAAATAATCCCTTTCAGGTTGAGACGCCTTCAAATGATCTCGTTTAGGTCAAGAGACCTTCAAATAATCCCTTTTAGGTCAAGAGACCTTCAAATGATCCCTGTTAGGTCAAGAGACCTTCAAATAATCCCTTTCAGGTTGAGACGCCTTCAAATGATCTCGTTTAGGTCAAGAGACCTTCAAATAACCCCTTTTAGGTCAAGAGACCTTCAAATAATCCCCTTTCAGGTTGAGACGCCTTCAAATGATCTCGTTTAGGTCAAGAGACCTTCAAATAATCTCTTTTAGGTCAAGAGACCTTCAAATAACCCCTTTTAGGTCAAGAGACCTTCAAATAATCCCCTTTCAGGTTGAGACGCCTTCAAATGATCTCGTTTAGGTCAAGAGACCTTCAAATAATCCCTTTTAGGTCAAGAGACCTTCAAATAACCCCTTTTAGGTCAAGAGACCTTCAAATAATCCCCTTTCAGGTTGAGACGCCTTCAAATGATCTCGTTTAGGTCAAGAGACCTTCAAATAATCCTGTTTAGGTCAAGAGACCTTCAAATAATCCCTTTTAGGTCAAGAGACCTTCAAATAATCCCTTTCAGGTTGAGACGCCTTCAAATGATCTCGTTTAGGTCAAGAGACCTTCAAATAATCCCTTTTAGGTCAAGAGACCTTCAAATAATCCCTTTCAGGTTGAGACGCCTTCAAATGATCTCGTTTAGGTCAAGAGACCTTCAAATAATCCCTTTTAGGTCAAGAGACCTTCAAATAATCCATTTCAGGTTGAGACGCCTTCAAATGATCTCGTTTAGGTCAAGAGACCTTCAAATAATCCCTTTTTAAGCCAAAAGACCTTCAAATAATCCCTTTCAGGTTGAGACGCCTTCAAATGATCTCGTTTAGGTCAAGAGACCTTCAAATAACCCTTTTTAGGTCAAGAGACCTTCAAATAATCCCCTTTCAGGTTGTGATGCCTTCAAATAATCTCGTTTAGGTCAAGAGACCTTAAAATAACCCTTTTTAGGTCAAGAGACCTTCAAATAATCCCTTTTTAGGTCAAGAGACCTTCAAATGATCCCTGTTAGGTCAAGAGACCTTCAAATAATCCCTTTCAGGTTGAGATGCCTTCAAATGATCTCGTTTAGGTCAAGAGACCTTAAAATAATCCCTTTTAGGTCAGGAGACCTTCAAATAGCTTTCCCTTTGTTCAGCCCCCTCAATTAGTTTCTCTCCGAACTACGATTTGGCTTGATTCTCTTGTTCAAGGGATACGTAGGAATTCTTTCTCAGAAAGGTCCAGCCATCTTTCCCCTTTTTTACCCTTCTAGACCTTCACCTTATCCCTTGATGCTCATTGGGATTGGGTCTTATTTTATCGACAACCCCACTTTTTCCAAAAGTGACGTTGCCGAGGGGCTCTGTAAGTACGCCAATCCAATTCGCAACCTTTTAGATGCATTTTAATATAATAAAATTGCATTTAGGGGCGTTTTGGTAAATTCTCGGCCTGTCCCGAGACTTCCGGAAACGTTCCATGAGTTTCCCGCGAAGGAAGCACCTTTTGGTACATTATTCATGCCAGAGGACCTCTTGGGAATAAAACCTGTTGGACCTTTTGGGTATTTTCCCTAATGTTCCGAACCGGTTTTGGCGCCAAAAGCGGTTGAGCCACCTTGTGTCACGCGACAACTTGAGGCATGGAAAGAGGACGCGTAAGGTCGTGCGACATACTAAGGCAGCCAACTGCAGCCTATAAATAAGACCCTCCCCCTCTCATAAATGGATCCCAACTTGAGCCTACTGTTACTCTGCAGGATTTGCAGCGTAACGAACCTCTCCAAACACAAACCTCTCTCTCTCTTACCTTCAACCTACCCAATTCCTCCCTTCCAAACCCAATTCTCAATCCACACCAATTGAGCCCCTTGCCTTAATCCTTCCAGATCAGAGGTGAAGAATTGAAGGGTTCTATATCTGACTGGATATAGAATTCGTGGAAGCATCAAGGGTAACGATTCCCTAACTCTCTCTCTCTCTCTCTCTCTCTTGCTTAATTTCTATTAATTCTAGCATTTAATTTTGTTTGGATTCAGTAATCAGATCCTAGCTATCTGGATTACTGAATCCCACCGCAATCTCTGTTTAATCTGAATAATCAGTGCAATTGAGCTTATATTGTTGATCATTTGATTGGATTTGGTGTTTGAACCCCAAGGGGGTGTGGATCTACTCATATCCACACTCCCGGGGTCGATTTAGTGTTGTTTCTGTTTTCCATTCGTAATTCAGCTAATTGATTAGATCTGTATAGCTTCTGTTGATTCTGTGTTCATCTTGTTAAGTTTCTGCAGATGGCTCATATGTGTCACGCGACACCTTCGTCTCCAAGTGATCCTGTGTCACGCGACACATGTGGTCACTGGTGCGATGTGTCATGCGACATACATGACCCATCTGCAGACCTCTTTCCTTTGTAATCTGTTTTAGATTGTTTGTATCAGGGATGTGGCCTCCCTAAATAATGGGCTCACAATATGTAATTCTCGTTCCATAATTAATAAGATGCATTTTATCACACTTTGTTTATTATCAATATTTGCACACACTTTGGATTTACTTGGATGTTTCTGATTGAAAGACTCGTCTATGGATGAGGCGTGTTGGGTGAACTCTCGTTTCTTCCCAACACGTAACCTCTCTAAACAAAAGGTTTTCAATATTTCCTCTTAAAAACGGCGTGGCGACTCCTTCTTTTCATTTTTTTCGGGCGAGCTCACATTCAGAATGACCATTTCTGAACCATTCTAAGTTGCTACGGTGATCGAGAAGCTACCTCCCGGTTGGAAGGACTTCAAAAATTACCTCAAGCACAAACGCAAGGATATGTCTCTCGAAGACTTGATCTTGAGGTTGCGGATTCAGCAGGAAAATCGGGTTGCTGACAAAAAGACCAATCGCACCATTGAAGGAGCAAACATTGTTGAACAAGGCTTGAAGGGCAACAAGTGCAAGACCACCGCTGAAGGGTCCAAACCGAACGTCGCTGCAGGGTTAAAACAGTACAAATCATACAAGTTCAAGGGCAAGTGCCTTAACTGTGACAGGATAGGCCACACAGCTGCTGACTGCCGTGGAAAGAAACGGGTCCGACGCGAGGCAAACCTTGCTAGTGATGACATCATCATGATATGTGTGGTCTCGGAAACCAACATGGTCGGTACAGGTCGTGAATGGTTCTTGGACACCGGTGCCACCCATCACATATGCGGCGATGCAAAAATGTTCTCATCCTATACAAAAGTGGCATCGGGGGAGAAGCTATTCATGGGCAACTCGTCCACCTCGGGCGTGGAAGGCAAAGGGCAAGTGACTTTGAAGATGACGAATGGGAGGGAATTGGTGCTAACCAATGTCCTTCATGTGCCAGATATTAGGAAAAATTTAATTTCTGGTTCTTTGTTGATTAAGCATGGTTTAAAAATTGTGTTTGAGTCGGTCAAATTTATTCTTAGTAAGAGTAGAGTCTTTATGGGTAAAGGTTACCTCGCGGAGGGCCTGTTTAAATGTAATGTAATGGTGGTGAACACCTCGAACAAGTTTGCTAATAATACAGTTGATGCACCTTCTTCTTACTTTCTTGAGCATTCAGATATTTGACACTATAAATTTGGTCATGTTAATCATGATTCTATGCGAAAACTTATGAAAATGGATTTAATTCCTACCATACGCATTAACAAAAATGAAAAGTGCCAAATATGCGTTGAAGCCAAACAAACAAGAACTTCGTTTAAATCGGTAGAACCTGATACTAGACCATTAGATCTAGTTCATAGTGACTTATACGATCTAAAATCTATAGAGTCCTATGGAAAGAAAAAATACTTCATCACTTACATTGATGATAGTACCCGATTTTGTCATCTCTATCTATTAATTAGTAAAGATGAAGCCTTCGAAGCTTTCAAGGTATATAAAACCGAAGTCGAAAATCAACTTGAGAAAAAGATAAAAATTCTTAAGTCTGATTGAGAAGGTGTATATGCTTTTCCCTTTAAAGACTTCTGTGCAGAACATGGCATTTTTCACAAAATCACTCCACCTTACACTCCACAATCCAATGGGATTGCTGAGAGAAAGATCGCACTCTCAAAGAAGTGATGAATGCGCTATTGATTCAATTAGGCCTACCCGACGAAATGTGGGGGGAAGCGGTGCTCACACCCAATTACTTGTTAAAAAACTCCCACACAAGAAATTGGATAAAACACCCTATGAATTATGGAATGATCGTAAACCTTCCTATAAATTCATCAAAGTGTGGGGGTGTCTAGCAAAAGTCGCAGTACCACCACCTAAAAAGGTGAAAACTGGTCTGAAAACCATGGATTGTATCTTCCTAGGCTATGTCGCCTGTAGCAGTGCCTATAGGTTCTTAGTCCACAAATCGAACAACCCGGATATTGAAGTGAATTCAATAATCGAATTGAGAAATGTTACTTTTTTCGAAAATATCTTTCCATTAAAAACTTGTCATGATGTCAAACGCTCATTTCCTTGGAGCACAGACACCGATGGCATTGTAGTCTCCGCGAACAATGTCCCTATGGACATTGATCACACAACTCATCATGATGATCAAGATGATGAACCTAAAAGGAGTAAACGGGCCTGAACTATGAAAACGTTTGGCCCAGACTTTGTAACCACGTTCATAGTGGATAATGAACCACGAACGTTCAAGGAAGCCATGTCTACTCTCGAAGCTCCTCAATGGAAAGAGGCTATTAATAGTGAAATTGCATCCATTATGTAAAATGACACTTGGAGCTTGTTGATCTTCACAAAGGTTGCAAAACTTTGGGATGTAGATGGGTTCTCAAACAAAAGCTGAAACTCGACGGATCCATTGATAAGTATAAAGCACAACTTGTTGCCAATGGCTTCAATAAAAAAGGTGTCGATTATTTTGACACTTATGCAACTGTCACTTGAATAACATCAATTTGACTAATGATTGCCTTCGCAGCTTTGCATGGTCATGAAATACATCAAATGGATGTGAAAACAACTTTTCTAAATGGAGATCTCGAAGAGGAAATTTATATGAACCAACCCGAAGGATTCATCACTCCAGGCAACAAACAAAAAGTATGTAGGTTGGTCAAATCATTGTATGGATTAAAGCAAGCACCAAAACAATGACATAAGCGTTTTGATGATGTGATACTTGCAAACGGTTTCAAACCCAACGAAACATGATCAAAGAAACCAAGAAAATGTTGGCCAACAGATTTGAAATGAAAGATCTTGGGCTCCCCGATGTAATCCTAGGTATCAAGATATCTAGAACATCTGGGGAAATCATACTCTCACAATCTCATTATATTGAGAAACTGTTGGAGCAATTTAACAAAGGTGATAATAGTATCGCTAAAACTCCGGTAGACCCAAACTTTCAGCTCAATAAAAAATTACATGACAGTGTATCTCAAAATGAATACTCTCGTGTAATTGGAAGTCTTATGTATCTCACAAATTGCACACGCCCAGACATTGCTCAAACTGTCAATAGATTGAGCAGATTTACAAGTAATCCAGGACCCGATCACTGGAAGGCAATTTTAAGAGTTCTGCGGTATCTTTGATACACCCGAGACTATGGATTGCATTACTCGAGGTATCTAGCAGTAATTGAAGGTTACAGTGATGCAAACTGGATATCTGATACTAATGACTCAAAATCTACCAGTGGATTTATATTCACACTTGGTGGCGAGCTCTCTTGTGGAAATCTTCCAAACAGACTTACATTGCGAGGTCTACAATGGAATTCGAGTTTATCGCTCTAAATAAAATGGCAGAGGAAGTCGAATGGTTGCGAAGCTTTCTGGAAAATATTCCAGCTTAGCCACAACCTGTTCCGGCTATCTGTATCCACTGCGATAGTCAAGCCGCAATCGGTAGAGCACAAAACAATATATACAACGGCAAGTCACGTCATATACGACGACGTCACAATACCGTTAGGCAACTTCTCTCTCATGGGGTGATCACAATTGATTATATTCGATCTAAAGATAACCTAGCGGATCCACTAACTAAAGGTTTGTCAAGAGAGCAAGTTTACAATCATCAAAGGGAATGGGCCTCAAGCCTATGAATTAAAGAATGTTTTAGCGGAAAACCCCACCTAGCTGATTGGAGAACCTATGTCTAGGTTCAAAGGGACAACCCAACTAAATCAATCTCGATGTTCACACTAAAAGAATTTACAACAATTCTACCTATTCCTATGGTGAAAATCACTAGTGTTATCTGTCACAGTTTAGGATAAGCTTTGCTTTTAATGATTCCTTTGACTTGTCTCATCAAACGAAGTTCTGACAGAACAAATCCTTATAGGCAATCACCTATGTGAATGTAAGACTGGCCGATCTTCTAAGGATTTAGAGGCTGAAAGTCTCTAGAAACATTCACAGAACCAGGTACTGATAAGGGCCAAAATGAACACAACCGAAAGAATCGACCTCTGTTTGAGGGTAGCTATGTGAGTACTATTGTCTTGGTTAACATCAAATGCCAGTCAGTTCAAGACACACCAAGTCACTGATTAGTAAGTCATCCCGATAGTACAACATATGGAAAGGTTCAAAGCCAAAAGCCACCTCTTCCACTACAGCTACTCTCAGTTGTATCTCTGTATCATCTAAAATGTCATCAAACTACATGATATTTCATACAATGTGGGGGATTGTTGGAAGCTTGTTTCCATAATAACTTGAATGAGAAAGTCATGTTAGTGGTTAGCCCCACATTGGGATCAAAAGGGAAAAGGCTCAACCTTATATAGAATAGAGTTAGAGCCCTTATTCAGGCCATTGGGCCACTACACTTTTGTGTAGGGGAGAAGACCTAGCCAAGTGCAGGTTCATACACGCGCACTGCGACCCGACTTAGATTGGCTGGCCGGATCGGCTTGGACCATTTAATTTTTGCTACCAGTTTTATTTTCAAGCAGTTGTGTCTCTCCTGAGTAAAAATCAAATCCAACAGTTATGACTCTAGGAAACTGTTGGACAGTTTTTTCCTTTAACAGTTATGCCTATCTGAATGCACACAACCGTTCCCAATCTCCCTATTTGATTCTCACGAATATCAGAAAATAAATTCACTCTTCAGCAATTTTTCCCTCTCTCGTTTTTATTTTTGCTCTCCATCCCTGTAAGTACCCAAATCTGGCTCATGCCTTCCGGTTAATTTTCCCGGCAATTCCGGTAATTTTTCCGGTAATTCCTCGGACTTTCCTACAGTTCCGGAATAATTTCAGAAATGTTCCAAGCCTTTTAAGGGATGAAAGGAATGCTTGGTAATTAAGAAACACGTTTTTCTTAATTCCAAAACCCTTCTAGAAGACTGCCACCTTGCATGTTTCTAGAAGGGACTGGAAGTGGCTACTTATGTCGTGCGACATAATAGGCCATGAAAAACTTCTAGAAGCTTGCCACCTTGCATGTTTCTAGAAGAATCTGGAAGTGGCTACTTATGTCGTGCGACATAATAAGCCATGAAAAGTTCTAGAAGGTTGCCACCTTGCATGTTTCTAGAAGGAAAGTAGTTATGGCTTGTTATGTCGTGCGACATAACAAGCCCATGCAGGCAGCCTATAAATAGAGGCCTTCACCTCTCATTTTACACACACCTCTTCCACCCCTCAGTCCCCCTCTATAGGGAATACGCCCAGAAGCCTCATCTCTCCTCACATACCTCCCAAACCACACCAATCCTCCCAAATCAATCCCACACACACTTCCCACACACACACTTCATATACACATCAAGAACCAAGGAGTTCCCAAGGAACCAAGGCTCAATTTCAGCCCCGGAGGTTGCTGTTTTGAAGGCCCCTATATCTAACTTGATATAGGGAGTCGTGGTCTTCAAGGGTAACGATTTTCTACCCTTTTCCACTCTCTATCTCCTTTGAATGTGAAATCTCTATGCTAAATGCGTTGATAATGTTGTTTTCTGATTAAAGATGCATACTTTATCCTCATAGTGCTTAGATCCATATCCATTTGCATGTAAAGGCTCCGGCTTGACTTGGTTTTGCATGAACACTCAAGATGAGTGTGGATCCCGCATATCCACACCCTCTTGAAGTGTTCATTATTGATAAACATGCTCTCTGAGATTTGTTTGCGAAGTAACTTGACCATTTTGGTGCCTTGTTACCTCTGCAAATCTCATCTGTTTAGGCTTCTGCAAAATGGCTTGTTATGTCACGCGACATAGGTAGCCTATGTCACGCGACATAAGTAGCCAGTTTGCAGAATCCTCATCTTTTCAGCTGTAATCTGATGTTTGCCTTTTCTAATGCATCAATCTGCATTTAAACTAAAACATTTGCATACAGAGCAGCATCATTTGCATCAAAAGAACATCTTTGTACATAAAATGTCATCTTTTCATTAAAATATCATTTTCATACATAAAGGTGCATCCTTTGCACCTAAAGTCCATTTTCATGCATTAAAATCATTCTTTTTGCACTCAAACTGCATCCTTTGCATTTAAAATCTTTTTTCCACATTAAAGGTGCATCATTTGCATTAAAAGTCATTTCTTTACATAAAAAAATGCATCCTTTGCAACCCAAAATGTCATATTTTCACTAAAATGTCATTTTTGAATGCATTTCCCCCCATGTCCCCATTAGCAACCTTGGAACGGACCGGTGTAAAAGATCCTATCTTTACATCGTTCCTTCCATTAAAGGTTCTATGATTTCTTTAGAAAGGGACAACCTTGAACCCTATATCTCCAATTATCGCTTAAGACGAGTATGAAGCATCTATATGAGCTCGACCGTCTTAAAGTGTAGGATTGATGGGCTAAGGATATTCCTTCCTAAAGAACCTCATCTTTGACTATAAAGGAAGTCATTTCTCTCGATCACGTAAGTCCCGAGGTCACAAAAAGCGATGATCACAAGTCACAAGATGAGGACGGGATCAAAATCCCGAATACATAAAATCCAAGAAATCCCAAGCGACAACCAACAAATGGTTTGTACGTCCGGAAGACGACTTGGGACATTCCCTCCTTATTCTCAAACACATGCACACAAGAAAGCACGCAAGCAAGCACGATTAATGAAATCTTGGGAGACTTGCTCCGGCAAGGCACCTTGGGTGAACGCCAAACGTTCTTCCCAAGGGGTAACTTAACCTCCGAACCCATAAAACCTTTTTTTCAAAGTTTTGAGGTAATCAAAATGGCGTGGCGACTCCGTTTTTCAAATTAAACCGGATGTCTTCAAACTCGCGTGAATCCAACAAAAACAAAATTTGGGCACACATTCACAGTTTGGCGACTCTGCTGGGGAAATCCCAAAGGAGAAAAGCTTCATTTTCAAAACAAAAATCGATACTCGGTATATAGGTGGAAACCACTTACCCTTCCTGTACACTCCCTGATGTGGGAGTTGGGATAACCGGTGGTTTAACAATCCACGTACCAGTATCACTTTTTTCGAAAAAAATATAGAAAGCTTTTCCCTTTGAGCGGGTTAGACTCCCATCGCCGATTTCATTAATCATGCTTGCTTTCTTTACCATGCATTGCATCATTTGCATCTTGGAATCTGTGCATACTTTGAACGGGAAACAACCCGAAAAATAGCAAAAGGAGTGGAACCTGGAAAATTGATCCATGCAGTCGTACGGCTCAATCCTCATTGGATTCTGACCGGGCGACCTCAGTGGCAATTCCACCAGGAAAAATCATGGTTCATCTGGGCGATCTAGCGGCTTGGGGCTACTCGGCTCCATGATCGATCGGGGCTCCCAGAAAATTTACGTGCTTATGTGTTGCATTCTCCCCGTCCCGAAAATCATTCCTTTAAAACACATTTATGAAAATCTCTGTTTTAACTCAAAAAGGAACATTTTTAGGAGACCGCACACTACGCGCACCTGATATATCCTGTACACTTTGCACGCACGTCCTTCAAACCCGAGGGTGGTTCCAGCTGCAGTCACGGACAGCCTTACGATGCTCCCGGGCGCGCACGGAATCATCCCAACCTCCCCATGGCAGCCAGTGTCGACCAATGCACGCCCGTGTCACACGTTTCAAAAAACCGTGACTTTTGGTTGGTTTTTGGTCTAGTCCGTGTCATATAGCCCAGTTGCATACCCTCGTAAAGGTCAAACCTTAGTTCATAACGGAAGAAGAACTCTGCCAAAATTCCGACAAGGAAAAATTGGCGAGATCTCGACTCCGACATTAACTATTGACCTTGACCTGTACGGAATGCGTAAGAGTCAAGACCGAGTCTTTGCCAACAAATCAAAAGATCTTTCGCTCAAGCGAAGCTCTGCTAAAATTCCGACAAGGAAAAATTGGCGAGATCTTGACCCGGCATTGACTTCGATTCTAACTCACGCCCGGCGTATGCAACGAAGTTCAATGTGACACTGTGTCATCCGGCTTTTGCCGCCCGACCCATGCCTATTACCTTCTCGGACATCACCGAAAGTCAAAACGTCATTCGCTCAAGCGAAAATCTGCCAAAATCCAATCAAGGCAGAAAGACGAGACTTTCCCGGTATTGCCTTGACTATAATCCGCATCCCTCGTGTGTTGAAAGTTCCTATGACCCGCTAGACCCGTTAGGAGCGTTCTTTACTCTCGGTCGGTGGGATCCGCGTGCCCTATAGGACCCTCGCCCGGGGCTGTCCACCCTGGGAGGTCGAAATACAGGTGGAATACGAGGGGTTTATAGACGTAGTGACGGAACCCACTGATCCAGGATCTAGAGTAGTTGCGAAAAAAGAAGGGCAAACCCCCCTTTTCCAACCAAATAGAAATTAATAAAAGACATGATTTTAAGTAAACCTGAACAATTAATGTAATCATAATTGCATGGTCCTACCTCTGATATCCCTAATCGAGACCTCCTCGGTCCGATTTCCGATTTTCCATCTCGACCTTTCATGGTCAAACCCCTAATCGAGACCTCCTCGGTTCGATTTCCGATTTTCCATCTCGACCTTTCAGGGTCAAACCCCTAATCGAGACCTCCTCGGTTCGATTTCCGATTTTCCATCTCGACCTTTCAGGGTCAAACCCCTAATCGAGACCTCCTCGGTCCGATTTCCTATTTTCCTATCCTGACCTTTCATGGTCAAATCCCTAATCGAGACCTCCTCGGTCCGATTTCCTATTTTCCTATCCCGACCTTTCATGGTCAAATCCCTAATCGAGACCTTTTCGGTCCGATCTCCGATTTTCGATCTTGTCTTTTAAAGGTCTCATCTTTTCCGATCAATTAGGATTAGGAGAAAATGTGTTTTAAGCAAAAGTTAAGCGATAAGTGCATGTTACATGAGCTTTCAGCCTAAACACTTGTCCCCGAGTCTAAACCTTATCCACCTTCTAGTCTAAACCTCACCCATCTCCGAGTCTAAACCTTGCTTACCCCGAGTCTAAATCTTGCCTACCCCCTAGTCTAAACCTTGCCTATCCCTTTCCCCCAGCGAGAAAGAAGTGGACGAGAATACCGGGTCAGCAACTTGTTAGCGCAAAATTCTCAGACAGTTCGCCAGAATCCTCAGTTTTGTCAGTTCAGAGAGTCAGAATGGCCGATTTGACTGAAAACAGCAGTAGGATGAGTAATCAGATGACTAGGGAAGAAGAGCTAGCCTTAGCCCTAAAAAAGAGTCATAAGGTCCATGAGGAACAACAAGCCATTATCATCAATGCGCTCCGTCGTCATGGGGTTCAGATAGTGGTCGAGTCCAACGGTTCCCTGGCTATGGTAGAAGATGAGACTCCAGAAGTAGCCATCTCAGCTCCCCCGACCTATAACCAATACCTTCCTCCATCCACATATGATCCCTTGCCAAGGATCACTTCTCCTCGGTCCTTTCTAACATCCCAGCTCATCAGGGCTCCATCGCCCTCAGCTCCTCAGAACGGATTGGGCTTCACCCTTCCTGTTCCCCAATTTCAGCAATACCTGCCAATTTATGCTCCAACCTCACATAATCAGTTTTAGATATGTGGCTATGTTCTGAAGCCCCTATACCCACCTGAGTGCGATTATGAGTTGCCAAAGGATGATTCGAGTTTTCAGCTGTCACCTACCGGACTTAATGAATTCAACCGTCAGTTTGCTACTACAAGTCTTGTTGCCAGTTCCGGTAACCCGAGAGTCCCCGTTGACCCCCATGTGGCAATGTTGATGGAGCAAGTGAAACAGATGCAAGAAAAGTTTGACCTCATGATGAGTATCAATACTCCCTTGACCCAAGATGTCGGACCAGGCAAGGAAATGGCTCCACCAAGCATAATCCAATGTCACCAGTACCAAGCAGTAACCGTACCTGGCTCAGCATCAGTTCCTCACAAAGGAAAGAGTGTCGTAGCCTCCTTCAGCCAAATCCCACAATGGAACCAATTGGACAATGGAAATCCAAGTCTTGAGAACAACAAGGTCTCCCGAAAACTCCGCAATACGGATATGCCTTTAAGCAAGATGCTGGAAAAGCTGATGAAAGAAAAGCTGATAAAGCCACTGGAGAATTGGAAGCCCAAGAACCCCAACATTCGGGTGGATGAGTCTAAGCATTGTCTTTTCCATCAATACCCTGGGCACGACACTAATGATTGCACCTATTTGAGGCATGAGATCCAGAAGCTGATAAAAGATGGGAAGCTCGAGAACCTCCATGGGCCAAAAACAGAAAGCTATGGTAAGAGGTCGATTCAGGAAGTGCAAGGTCAGAAACGTCAGCCTGATGATTTTGGGATGCCCATGAGCAAAGTTTTCGATGATTTGGTGAAACAAGGCCTTCTCACACCTCTCGAGAATTATAAGCCAAGAAACCCCAGTAGAGTTGACAGGACCAAGTTCTGCGAGTACCACAAGCATTTTGGGCATGTGACAAATAAGTGTGTGGATCTGAAGAAAGAAATTCAGTGGCTGATCTACGAAGGAAAGCTCAAGTTACCTGGCAGTCCAACCCGCGAAGAGTAGCTAGACTAGGGTCTACTTATCCTTAAGTAAAAAAAAAAAAAAAAAAAAAAAAAAAGAGAAAAATAGTCTCTCAGTCAACCTTCGTAGGTTCTAGTACCTTTCTTTTTCAATCAAGTCCTCTACGGACATTATAATTAATCTTCAATTTTCTATAAAAGAGTCTTCTTCTTTTCTTGCTAGACTTAAGACATTATTTGCACACCTGCATTACATTTAATGAAATGGTTTTATTTCATATGATCACTTGCATTGCTCAACAAATAATCTCTCGAAATAATTCACGTTCCGATTAATCAGTGTGAGAAAGTCAACCAATGCTCTCCCTATACACCTTCCTTACCCCACAAAAGGCCTCCATCAAGCCATACACTTTCCTTACTTCACAAAAAGGCCTTCATTAAACCATACACTTTCCCAATCATGCCCCCACCTTCATCTTGACCAAGTCAACGACGGCGGCAACATCAAGGGACAACAAAAGGCCACTTAGCTTCGAAAGATTGACCCCGTGTCGACAACGACCTAGGAGACTGCCTTAGACCTCAAGGATATCAAGAAAGTTCAAGCAGAGGCTTACCTTGGCCCTCAGGGGCTTCATAAAATAAAAAAATGTAGTGCAAAAAGAGTAATGCCCAGCTAGACCGAAAATCCCTAAAAAGGGCAGTCTAGGCAAAAAACAGGGTTGCACATATATAAAAAAAAAAAAGAAGAAAAAAATCTCAGTGCAGAAAGAGTAATGCCCAGCTAGACCGAAAATCCCTAAAAAGGGCAGTCTAGGCAAAAAATAGGGTTGCACATAGAAAATAAAAGAAAATGAGGCCAAGGACCCAGCGTCACTAATCAAAAGCTTGACGGACAGGCAAGACCAAAGCTCAGAGAATGAAAGTTGTCGATAACAATGGGGTGGTCGAAGCAAAACCAGAAGCATTTCATAAGCCCATAGGCACGTGCAAATCCTTTCTCCCCCAATGAAAGAAGAGGCAATCAGAAGCAGCCGTCCAAGAATGACTTGGTCAAGGAATCATCTCGAGGCCCACGCCTCATCATCCAATCTTCTCATCCAAACCTTTCCACTAAAGGAACCACAAATCCCATTTCCCAAACACAGTCCGGCCAAGGCCGAACTACGGCGACCTGAGCTCCTCACAATGAGGGGAACGTAGGCAACCAGCAATGGTCCGGTCATAAACACATTCAAATTCCCGAAAATCCGGTCTCATCAATGACCTTTCCCATAAGCATATCCCAGAGAACCCGGTCTCATCAAATGACCTCTCCCATAGACACAGTCAGATTCTAGAAAACCCGGTCTCATCAATGACCTCCCTATACACAAACTTTTCTTTCACACCAGCCAATCTTGATCCGCTACATTGGTTGACTTTCTCCTCATGATTAATAAGAATGTTTTTTCATATTGAGATTAGTGGTTGAATAACCCGAACATTAATAAAGGGTTTTAAGCAATCTTGTGATCGTTGTAAATAAAACAAGTTTTCAGATGTCTTGACAAGTCTTCTCTTTCTACATCTTAGGAAAGATAGTGCTAAACACTGATTTTCTGTCAGCAGGGACTTCTATACACTTTTACAAACCTTTCTACGCTTATACTCTCCCAAAAGAGTCAAAACCAAAGCGAGTTTTGTGCCTACATCGAATAAGGCCATCGGAATAATACAAGATCGGGATCTATTCCCAC
Source organism: Adenophora triphylla var. japonica (assembly GCA_022495995.1). NCBI lineage: Eukaryota > Viridiplantae > Streptophyta > Magnoliopsida > Asterales > Campanulaceae > Adenophora > Adenophora triphylla. The sequence goes on from JAFEMH010003786.1 coordinate 87,569, forward strand.
CTTTCGAAAAATATGCCCCTGCATGTATAAATTTCTAAGAATATTTTCTTTCACATTTCCTTTAGGTTGACTGATTGACTAAAGAAAATAAAAAAAAAAAAAAAAAAAAGAGAGAGAGAAGTATAGGTTTTCCCTCTTCTGCCACAATTTGCATTAGGGCTGCCTCGAAAACTCTGTCAAAGCATTCCTTTAAACTGGGGCTTCTTTAGCCATTTTCGGGGTTCGCATCGGGTTCTTCACTAGGTCCCTAGATGAATTCAGTTTTGTTCAGATCAACCTTTGGATCACTTCTGCAGTACCAATCATATTGGGATTTTCGCTAGGTCATCAGATTGGGGCTTCATTAAGTCACTTCTTCAAAACCTAAGACTTCGCCTGCTCAGTTCATCCAACCGGAGCTTTGCCAGTGAAAGGATCTTTCATGGGGCTTTGCAGAGAGTTCTTCCTCAGACCGGGGCTCTGATAAGTTGTATCCATCCCTAGAAGATAGGTTTGGTCACTATGACATCTGCTTTGGTCTTTGGTTATAAAAGCCTGTCAGCATCAGCTTCAAATGCTAGAGTGTGAGAAAAGAACATTCACCGAGACCCAAGGTTCAAACCCAGTCTCAGCTCAAGAAGGAATTCTAGTCCACGTTGACAACATCTCAGCAACAACAGCAGTTCAGTCCGCTCCCAAGGGATACGACCCCACTTGCTTGAAACCCGTCTTCAATATTTTCCCAAAATACATTCCATATGTATATCCAGACCCAGTCCCTTGCTTCCAAGAAAAGAAAATCATCCCTAGGCTCAAGTAACGTGCCAATTGCTAATGATAACGTTTTCTCCCAAAAGCGCCTTCGTTACTTCCGTTATAACGAGATAACACCAGGCGACAGTTTCCTAATTGTCAAAACGTCAAAAATCCTAGACATCGTTCCTAACTGTCTAGATGAGGCTTGAACTACGATCAAGGCTTGATTCCTCCGGGATACGTAGGTAGCCTTTCATAAAGGTTCAGCCATCCGACCACGTTGGTCATCTTTTCCTTTCTCCATTCTTCAATAAAAGTCTAGCTATCTGACCACATTGGTCACCTCTTTTGATTTGGCACATTCCTAGTAGGATCGGTTGTTTGACCTCCTAGGTCACCCCGTTTCCATCCTTATAGGGAGGGACTAATATCTCTTTGCCATTGTCCCAAGGAGGCCAGGTAGGTGACCTCTTTTGGTCACCCAATTCCAACACCGTGTCCGCAATTCCATTCCAGCCCAAAGGTAATGAAAAGCACGAGTCGGAGCTTACTATGTCGCGCGACATAACAAGCCATGTCGCACGACATAACTAGCCACATCAGACATCAGACATCAGCAGCATCCTGTTTTCCCCAGGGCAATCCCCGACATGTCAAAAGCTGCAAATACCATTCATACACTTCTCAAATCCATAGGGGAAGGGTCCTTTACCCCATGTACACCCATTGCATTCATATTCAAGCCAAAAATCCATTCAAATCATTCATATTCAAGCCAAATACCATACCATTGTCATTTCATAAGTGCGTGCAACAAAAGGCTAACAATGTACGTACAAAATGAAATAGGCCAAGTCCAAAAGATGTGCATAGCAAAAATAAATGACATGTTTTCCCTAAAAGGGGTACAATAGCCAAAAAGTCATAAATGTCTAGGGGGGAAGGGGGGCTACTCTGAGTCATCTCCATCGTCCTCTCCATCCTCGTCGTCATCCTCAGCCTCCTCTGGCTGATCGTCAGGATCGTTCGAAGGTGCCTCGTAAGCTATGGTCCCCGTGCGGTAATAGTCGTCAAGCTCAGTGATAACAGTGGAGTCAAGCTCATAGTCCGTGGCCGTCTCAGCTCCACCATCCCCATCCTCATCCTCATCCTCATCCTCATCATCATCATCAATCTCAATGGGGCTGTGAAGAGGCACATTCGGCCTCTTCGTCCGAGGCGTCGGTCCACTAATGCCTCCGCTGGTGCCTGCGTCATCAGAACGGCTCTTCTTCCTTCTCGGCTGGCCAGGTGGAGAGATATCGACCGAACCCTGCGACCGGCACTGATTCTTCCAAAAGCTCATACCTTTCTGGAGCTTGCCAATCATGCCCACAGCGCCGGTATAATCCCTGGTCAAGTGTCTGTAAGCCTGAGCCAAAACCTATTACAAGCAGACATAAAAAGCGTCAGAATGCAGTTCTTGATAACAGGAAGAGATGCAATCAATCCAAAAGACGTAAGGAGTAATACTTACAGATCTAGAACCTCGTGGGAGCACCAGGTGAGGATGAGTCTATGACATATCAATATGGGCTCGCCTCATGCGACCGCCACCCTGATATTCAATGAAAGTCGGGGGCAAAGGAGGTCTAGCTACGTAGCCAGTCAAAGGCCCCGCGCTATGAGCGCCATAACCAACCCTGGTCTGTGGGGACTGAAGATGTCTAGCCACGTACAAAGTATAGTCCCCCTCCCGTGTGTAGAGATGTGCCGCCATGCCTACAATCAGAGCATCTATATTCGCCAACTGGCGAGGCAGCCACATCCTAGCTAGAGGATCATCAGGGATCCGAGCATACTTATTCGGCCCGTGCTGTCTGTACACTCTCTCTCCTAAGTACAAGGCGTCTCCAGACAAGCCCACTAGCAGCTTGCAACACTCTGTCAAGTGCGCAGCGTGATCCAAATCCAGGTCATCGTAACGGCCAGTCCAGGGGAACAAGCTCATCCTCTGTGGAATCCCTCTCAGGCATGTCAGCGTATCATGATACGAGGCCGTGATCCTGCACCTCGAACCCTCCGGTGTCCGGGTCTGTTTCCTGGCATTCTTTGTCCACCGACGAAGAGCAGGAAAAGTGGTGGCAGGAAACTCATCCTGTATCTGCCACTCATAACAGCCAAAGTACTCGAAGGCCCAAGCCTGAAAAGGAGAAGAAGAAGTCAAAACAGGAAAAAGGTTAGAGTGAAATGTGCTAAGGAAAAGAGATCAAGGTGAGAGAATACCTCGAAAGCCAGATGAAAGCAGGTGAAGTACTTCGCCTTCCCTCGGCTAACGTCATCTAGGGCCAAATACATCTCAGCTAAGCCTGCCTCCCCCCAGGACAGATTCCCGACAGTATCCCAGGCTCTCAGTAGCTCCAACAGTGAAATCAAAGCAGTAGATGCGCTGTTGATGAACAGCATGTCGGAAAAGCCCACCCATACAAAAGCTCTAGCCAATCTCTCGGCTCTCAGCCGGCTCTCAACGGGATCATCTACCACAATGTAGTCCCTGCTCTGCCCCTCAATCAAGCCATGCAGCTCGCCTAACTCATATCCATTCCCCTTCTTGTTCTGGGGAACGAAGCCAAGTAAGCCCATAAAATCAGCATCAGCAATCGGCTGGGGCTCAGCTCCCTGTGCAGGCTCCTCTAGGTATAGCGGCTCATCTGTAAAGGGCAGTCCTGTGATGATCGCAAAATCCAGCGGAGTGACCGTCGTCTCACCCCAAGAGAAGTGAAACGAATGTGTGGTCTCCCACCAATATTCTCTGAAAGCCCTCACCAAATCCACACTCCTCTGAGTGTCTCCAATGGCCTTCGCCATCTCGAAGAATCGCCCTAGCCCAACAGCATAAATCATGCCCTTAGGCGAGTCTATATGCTCCTGGCTACCCGGCAAGCTCGCCATAGCACACCAATCGCCTGCGGAGAGCCACGGGTGCGTAATTTCTGCAAGAAAACATGGCACAAGTATTAATATTTCGTGCTATTTCTTAAAATCATCTCAAGCAAAAAAAAAAAAGTCAAAATAGATCAAGGTATGGTATGCATTTATGCATTACACTTCCTAGGTCAGACTCTTGTTCACAGGCCAATTCATATGAAATTCAAATGCAGTCTGAAAACTCAGTTCAAATTGATTTCACAAATTGAAAAAAAAAAATTTTCAAGAAACCCTAGGTTTCTTACCTCTTCCTTCTTCCTGACATCCGAAGTATGCTCATCGAGCTGTGGGTAGAAATCTCCTCTTGGTGCTTCCGGAAGAAACGGCCGTTGATTCCTTTGCACCCCCTTTCTTCGAGTAGCTAAGTTAGCATGCTGAGTTCCCCTTTTGGTCATGTAGAGCCTAGGAGGCATTTTCCAATTGAAATCGAACTAAAAGTGTTTGATTTCTCTCGATTTCCCTCGAATCTCCCTCTCTGATGTTCGCTCTCTCTCTTCTCACTGTCGCCTCCCTCTCAATTTCAATTCTAATTAAATTTCAAATGGCGACTGTGCGTATTTTTAATAAATCTGTCCACAGGGCATGTTATGTCGTGCGACATACTAAGCCCTTGTGGCTGATTTTTACCATTTTGCCCCCGAAGGCTCAATTTCACGATTTTGTCCCCCGTAGGCCTGTTTTACCCTTTGTGCCCCTGGCATTTTCAATCATTTTCAATCATTTTCCCTCCAGTGCCCCCGAGGCTTATTTTACAAATTTACCCCCTCGTGGCTCATTTTACTTGCCTTTGGCATTTTTAATTCACTTCTTTTACAAAATTATCGGGTACGTTCCATTTCTTTTACAAAAAAATTATCGGGTACATCCCACTTTCTTTACAAAAATCATTGAGTCCTTCTTACTTCTTTACAAAATGCATTCTCTCTCGCGATCTCCGTCATTCCAAGGTGGAAGAATGACATTTCGCTCTTTCTTTCGATCTCCATTATTCCAAGATGGAAGAATAACATTTCGATCTCTCTCGCGATCTCCGTCATTCCAAGGTGGAAGAATGACATTTCCCTTTCTCTATTTCGATCTCCGTTATTCCAAGGTGGAAGAATAACATTTCGATCTCTCTCGCGATCTCCGTCATTCCAAGGTGGAAGAATGACATTTCGCTCTTTCTTTCGATCTCCGTTATTCCAAGGTGGAAGAATAACATTTCGATCTCTTTCGCGATCTCCGTCATTCCAAGGTGGAAGAATGACATTTCGCTCTCTCTTTCGATCTCCGTCATTCCAAGGTGGAAGAATGACATTTCGATCTCTCTCGCGATCTCCGTCATTCCAAGGTGGAAGAATGACATTTCACTCTCTCTTTCGATCTCCGTCATTCCAAGGTGGAAGAATGACATTTCGATCTCTCTCGCGATCTCCGTTATTCCAAGTTGAAGGAATAACATTTCGCTCTCTCTCTCGCGATCTCCGTCATTCCAAGGTGGAAGAATGACATTTCGCTCTCTCTTTCGATCTCCGTCATTCCAAGGTGGAAGAATGACATTTCGATCTCTCTCGCGATCTCCGTCATTCCAAGGTGGAAGAATGACATTTCGCTCTCTCTTTCGATCTCCGTTATTCCAAGGTGGAAGAATAACATTTCGATCTCTCTCGCGATCTCCGTCATTCCAAGGTGGAAGAATGACATTTCGCTCTCTCTTTCGATCTCCGTTATTCCAAGGTGGAAGAATAACATTTCGATCTCTCTCGCGATCTCCGTCATTCCAAGGTGGAAGAATGACATTTCGCTCTCTCTTTCGATCTCCGTTATTCCAAGTTGAAGGAATAACGTTTCGATCTAGTCAAAGCTCGAACTACGACCTGGCTTGATTCCCAGGGATACGTAGGTAGCCTCACGTAGGTTCAGCCAATTTGTCACATATGACGCCCCCTTTCCCCAGTGGATTCTGAACTACGACCTGGCTTGATTCCTCCGGGATACGTAGGTAGCCTTTCATGAAAGGTCCAGCCACTCGACCAACTTGGTCACCCAATCCGTCTCGGCATTCGCCAGATTGGATCCTTTTCTATCGACAACCCCACTCGCCACGCAAGTGACGTTGCCGAGGGGCTTCGTAAGTACCCAAATCGGCTCATGCCTTAGGTTAATTTTCCCGGCAATTCCGGTAATTTTTCCGGTAATTCCTCGGACTTTCCTACGGTTCCGGAATAATTTCGAAATGTTCCAAGCCTTTTAAGGGCTGAAAGGAATGCTTGGTAATTAAGAAACACGTTTTTCTTAATTCCAAAACCCTTCTAGAAGACTGCCACCTTGCATGTTTCTAGAAGGGACTAGAAGTGGCTACTTATGTCGTGCGACATAATAGGCCATGAAAAACTTCTAGAAGCTTGCCACCTTGCATATTTCTAGAAGAATCTGGAAGTGGCTACTTATGTCGTGCGACATAATAGGCCATGAAAAGTTCTAGAAGGTTGCCACCTTGCATGTTTCTAGAAGGAAAGCAGTTATAGCTTGTTATGTCGTGCGACATAACAAGCCCATGCAGGCAGCCTATAAATAGAGGCCTTCACCTCTCATTTTCGACACACCTTTTCCACCCCTCAGTCCCCCTCTATAGGAAATATGCCCAGAAGCCTCCTCTCTCCTCACATACCCCCCCAAATCACACTAATCCTCCTAAATCAATCCCACACACACTTCCCACACACACACTTCATATACACATCAAGAACCAAGGAGTTCCCAAGGAACCAAGGCTCAATTTCAGCCCGGAGGTTCTTTGTTTTGAAGGCCCCTATATCTAACTTGATATAGGGAGTCGTGGTCTTCAAGGGTAACGATTTTCTACCCTTTTCCACTCTCTATCTCCTTTGAATGTGAAATCTCTATGCTAAATGCGTTGATAATGTTGTTTTCTGATTAAAGATGCATACTTTATCCTCATAGTGCTTAGATCCATATCCATTTGCATGTAAAGGCTCCGGCTTGACTTGGTTTCGCATGAACACTCAAGATGAGTGTGGATCCCGCATATCCACACCCTCTTGAAGTGTTCATTATTGATAAACATGCTCTCTGAGATTTGTTTGCGAAGTAACTTGACCATTTTGGTGCCTTGTTACCTCTGCAAATCTCATCTGTTTAGGCTTCTGCAAAATGGCTTGTTATGTCACGTGACATAGGTAGCCTATGTCACGCGACATAAGTAGCCAGTTTGCAGAATCCTCATCTTTTCAGCTGTAATCTGATGTTTGCCTTTTCTAATGCATCAATCTGCATTTAAACTAAAACATTTGCATACAGAGCAGCATCATTTGCATCAAAAGAACATCTTTGTACATAAAATGTCATCTTTTCATTAAAATATCATTTTCATACATAAAGGTGCATCCTTTGCACCTAAAGTCCATTTTCATGCATTAAAATCATTCTTTTTGCACTCAAACTGCATCCTTTGCATTTAAAATCTTTTTTTCACATTAAAGGTGCATCATTTGCATTAAAAGTCATTTCTTTACATAAAAAAATGTATCCTTTGCAACCCAAAATGTCATATTTTCACTAAAATGTCATTTTTGCATGCATTTCCCCCCATGTCCCCATTAGCAACCTTGGAACGGACCGGTGTAAAAGATCCTATCTTTACATCGTTCCTTCCATTAAAGGTTCTATGATTTCTTTAGAAAGGGACAACCTTGAACCCTATATCTCCAATTATCGCTTAAGACGAGTATGAAGCATCTATATGAGCTCGACCGTCTTAAAGTGTAGGATTGATGGGCTAAGGACATTCCTTCCTAAAGAACCTCATCTTTGACTATAAAGGGAGTCATTTCTCTCGATCACGCAAGTCCCGAGGTCACAAAAAGCGATGATCACAAGTCACAAGATGAGGACGGGATCAAAATCCCGAATACATAAAATCCAAGAAATCCCGAGCGACAACCAACAAATGGTTTGTACGTCCGGAAGACGACTTGGGACATTCCCTCCTTATTCTCAAACACATGCACACAAGAAAGCACGCAAGCAAGCACGATTAATGAAATCTTGGGAGACTTGCTCCGGCAAGGCACCTTGGGTGAACGCCAAACGTTCTTCCCAAGGGGTAACTTAACCTCCGAACCCATAAAACCTTTTTTTCAAAGTTTTGAGGTAATCAAAATGGCGTGGCGACTCCGTTTTTCAAATTAAACCGGATGTCTTCAAACTCGCGTGAATCCAACAAAACAAAATTTGGGCACACATTCACAATCCCATACAGAGAATACAGCAGCAGTTCGGTTCGTTGTTGATTGAACTCAGGAAGTCTGCCTTTTCAATCAAAGTAAGATCCATAATCCTGGGAGACTAACTGGCATCAATCCGTCCAGACCATTGCGGCACCTGTTTTTGTCTTAAGGACAGAGATCCTTGATCTCGTGGAATCTAATCAAAAACCTTCTCTTTTCATCTTCAATCAAAACTAACTTTCGCGGGTGCAAAGTTGTTCGCAGCCAGGGTGCGAACTTTGCTGGATGAACATCAAGCACTTGTGTTGAAAAACCTAATCCAGGAGATAACATTTTTTACCTAGAGTTCTTGGGTTCGAGTCCAATATTTTTTTATTTTAATTTGTGTACCCTCATTAAAAATGGCTAGATCCGCCACTTTAATACATCAATAACTTTACAAAATAACCAAAATCCAAATATGAAGATGCTAAACAAGCCTTAATCAACAAGCACAATTCTCTCTTTCCATTAAATCCATGTTTAAATCAATACCCCCTAAATTAATTTCACTGGATTTTAAGATTTAAAGATTTTTAAGTTAAATCGACCAACAATAACATTATTGAAAGTTTTGAAATATGTCGAATCTCAAAAAAATGTAATTCAAAATCTGCCATTTAATTTTGGAATCCCAATTTTTTTTGAGAACCCAAATTTTGAAGATTGAAAATGGAGGTGACGGAGGGGGGGGGGGAGGACCATTGGTGAGGAAGAGAGAGGGAGCAGGATTTCGTACAAAATGGAGGTGAAGTCAGCAAGTCCGAGTAACACAAGGAAGGGGAAGATGAGTGGCAGCAATGAAGGGTCAGAAAGTCGCAGGAAAGTGGTGGAGGTGAGTGGATTTGGGGGAGATGAGAGTATAGGGATGGAGGGTGGAGGTGGGTTACTTTCGTGAAGCTGAAGCTGAAGTTAAAGTTAAAGGCTTTGGGGGGTAGGAAGCTTTTACATCCGTTAAATATTGAACATGTTGGGCCCTGCGTTTTTCAACTTGTTTAGAACTTGTATCTAACAACTTGGTACTAACAACTTGAGTTGTTCTATTACATCTTGATCATCTGCAGGTTGAGCTTTTGTTACGTTAACCCTATTTTTCAGGGAACGTGTCAAAGTAAGTGAAGACCAATTCAACGACGTTTTCTTCATCAACATACCCAGCAACGGATCGTTATCCCCTCCATCAACAAACTGGCGAAGATATCTCAACCAGATCAACCTCTCTCCCGAGATTCTAGGCCCATTATTTTCTTTGTAATTAGCCGTTGTAAAGAGGTATAAAAGGGATAGAACACTGTATTTTGCACACGCATTTTTTCACTAGCTTAAGCTCCCTTCTATACGCTCCTAGCTCTGTAATCATTTCGATCCCTAGTAAACTTTTGGTCAAGGAAGGTACCAAAACCTCCCGGGGTTTTATGCCGGCGAACAAGTTGTTCAAGGGCTTTCCCTAGTTAACAAACAACTTGTGTCCATTTCTATTCAACTCGATAATCATTGTACCTTGATTCATATCACTTTAGTCATTTTTCTTGTCACTTGAAACACTTGTTGAAATTTGACCAAAACAATTTGGCGCCGTCTGTGGGAAACTTTGATTATTTGCGTAGAAATGGCCAATCCGCCGTCCGGCAGTCAAGGTGAGAGGATTCGGCCGCTTCCTGTTTTCGGCACCCAAGGCAATCCATCTTTGAATGCGGAAGCTGTCAATTTGGAGATATTATCCAACATGGCCGATATGTTGAAGAAAGTGAATGATCGGTTGGATGGTCAGGAGCATACGAACGCCATGATATTCAATGCCATTGATAGCCTGCGTAAAGGGAAGCAAGTTGATACTCAAGTATCTACTCCATTTTCACATTTACTTCCCAGATCTTTGTTTGGTGCAGGTACAGGACCAAGCCATTTCGGAGATATCCCTATGTACAATACTTTGCTAGCAGAAAGTACAATCGTGACGTCCATTCCAATTGAGCAACCAAGATTCAGCCTTCCAGCTAGTCAACCTGTGTTGTCATCTTGCTACACCTATGCTACACCCTCAATGGGGCAAACAGGGAGTTTCTTTAATGCTTTTGATACTTTCGCATCTCGGTTTAATAACAATCCTCTTTTCGCGAGAGTCAACATGTTAAGGAAATGCGAGACTATAAAGGATTTGCTTCGGAGCATACACAGGTCAATGTGTCATACCACCAAGTTTCTCCAACTTGCTATAATGAATCTCGTTTTGTGCTAGCAATAGCTAGTGTGGAAATCCCAAAGAAGTTTTCAGTCCCTCATATGAAGAAATATGATGGAAGCACCGATCCAGCAGAGCATGTGTTGCTGTATCAGGAGTCAATGGATATTATAAGTATCCCCCCTATTTTTAGAGAAGCATGTTTTTGCAGGGGTTTTGGCTCAACTTTGTCAGGACCAGCCATAAAATGGCTAACAGGACTTCCTCTAAACTCTATATCTTCTTATGCTCAACTTGTCAATATGTTTATCAATCAATTTTCATGCAATAGGGCATTTGACAAGTTGACTAGTGACCTTTATAGAATTGTGCAACAGCCTAACGAAAGTCTTAAAGAATATTTGCACAGGTTTAACAAGGAGGCAGTGACTGTACCCAACTTGGACGTGTCCACAGCTACATAAGCATTCCGTATTGGCTTGAAGAAGAGCTCTCTATTTTATAATGAGTTGGTGATGACTCCTGCGAAACAACTTGAAGAAATCAGAACCAGAGCCTTGCCTTTCATCAGATTGGAGGATGACAGCCTGGCAATGGGGAAGTCAACTGGGAGAACCCCTAATCCTCTATTTGAGCCCTCGACGAGAAAATCGGATTCCCATCACTATAAGTCCAACAGGGGCAAACCCCCTGCTAAATCTGAATCTTCTAAAGTTCATTTTGTAGATGATGATCAAGATGGGGATGATAATGATTATCCTAAAATTTCTGAATACTGGTTTTCTGTGGACATTGCAGGAATCCTTTGTGCCATGGGAAATCTTGGAGATAAAGCAAGATGGCCCAAGAAGAATGATCAGCCAACAACTTGGAAGGACAAGTCCAAGTGGTGCGCATTTCATGAGGATTTTGGGCATACCAATGAGAATTGTTTTGCCTTGAGGAAGGAGATTGCTCATTTATTATCCAAGGGTCTTCTTAAGTATTTGTTGGGTAAGAAGAGGGTCAGAAGTGAGTCTAAAGAACCTGATTCAGGGGAGCAGTCCAGACTCAAGAAAGTTGCACCACCTCCAGCCACTAAGGTAGTAAATGTTATTTCAGGTGGATCCCATATTTGTGGAACAACTTACTCTGCAACTAAGCGTCATGCCAAGAGTTCTAAGGAGGAATAGTCAGAATTGCCCTCAAGGCGTCGTGACTTCACAGATGGTCAAGTTATCTCCTTTGAGGATGAGGATAAGGACAACACGTTGGACCCTCATCATGATGGTCTAGTTGTTCAGGTACAGATTGCTAATTGTGTGGTCAAGAGAATTCTGATCGATGGCGGTAGCTCAGTCAACATAATCTTCACTCATGCTCTTGAAGATATGGGCATTCCTTTATCTGAAGTTGTGAAGAATTCATCCGTGCTGGTAGGATTCAGTGGTGAAATAAAGCAGACAGTCGGAGAAATCAAGTTGCCTATCTATTTGGAGGGTATGAATTCTATGGAAAGGTTCTGTGTGATCGAATGCTCTTCCTCGTACAATGTCATTTTGGGAAGACCTTGGATCCACAGCATGAAGGCCGTGCCGTCAACTTATCACCAGTGTGTCAAATTTCCAACACCTTGGGGTGTAGCCAAGTTGAAGGGGAATCAGCAAGTTTCTAAAGAATGCTACAAGGTTAATATGAAAGCAAGTTCGATTCCTCGTCAAGCATAGCAATTAAAGAAAAAGGCCCAGGATGTTCTTGAAGCAGTGGAGCATGAGACGAAAAATGTTTCTGTTGATGAGTCGAATCCTAAGGCCCAAGTACAAGTTGGTATAGACCTTCCATCTGAAATTGAGGAGGAGCTGATTGAGTTCTTAAGAAGTCAGAAATGTTGTTTTGCATGGAAGCACGAGGACATGACAGGAATAAGCAAGGACATCATTACTCACAAGTTGAACATTGATCCAACCATCCATCCTGTTCATCAGAAAAGAAGGAAGTTTTCCCAGGAGAGGAACCAGATCATAAAGGATGAAGTTGAGAGGCTTTTGAAGTCCAATATGATCAGAGAAGTTCAATATCCAAGGTGGTTAGCCAATGTTGTGGTGGTAGAGAAGAGGAACGGCAAGTGGCGAGTATGCGTGGACTTCACAGACTTGAACAAGGCCTGCCCGAAGGATCCATTCCCTCTTCCTCATATTGATTCTCTAGTTGACGAGACAGCTGGCCACGACATCTTAACATTCATGGACGTGTCTTCAGGTTTTCAGCAAATTCAAATGGAGCCCTCAGATCAAGAGGATACAGCATTCATGACTCCGGAAGGTATATATTGTTATATTGCTATGCCATTTGGTCTTAAAAATGCAGGGGCAACTTATCAGAGGCTCGTGAATAAGATGTTTAAAGATCAACTTGGCAAGACAATGGAAGTTTACATAGATGATATGGTAGTCAAGTCCAAGCATATTGAAGATCATGTGGAGCATCTTGCTGAGGCGTTCAACATCTTGAAAGCTTTCAACATGAAGCTTAATCCAGCCAAGTGCAGTTTTGGTGTTAAAGCAGGAAAATTCTTGGGTTATATGGTGACCAAGAGAGGAATTGAAGCCAGTCCCGAGCAGATCAAAGCCATTCTCAACTTGGAATCTCCCAAGAACATTAAAGATGTCCAAAGGTTAACAGGTAGAGTAGCTGCACTAAATAGATTTATATCTAAATCATCTGATAAGTGCAGGTTATTCTACGAAGTATTAAGAAAGAATAAACTCTTCCAATGGACTGACCAACATGAGGCAGCTTTTAAACAACTTAAAGAATACTTGATGATGTCACCCCTACTTGCCAAACCAGAACATGGTGAGCACCTTTATTTATATTTAGCTGTATCTGAGAATGCAGTTAGTGCAGTACTGGTGAAAGAAATCCAAGGTGAACAACATCCTGTTTACTATGTAAGTAAGTCTTTATTAGATGCTGAAACAAGGTACTCTCATCTTGAAAAGTTAATTTTAGCCTTAACTACTGCTGCTACTAAACTACTTCATTATTTTAAAACACATTCTATAACTGTTAGAACTAATTATCCTATGAGAAATGTGTTGAGAACTCCAGAGATGTCAGGCAGGTTGGCCAAGTGGTCGGTCAAGTTGAGCACGTATGACATTTCATATGAGCCAAGAACAGCCATCAAATCTCAAGCCCTAGCCGATTTCGTAGCTGACTTCAGTCCAAGTTTGCAGCCCGAGGTGGAACTGGAAGTACAACAACTTGAAGGTAAAACAATTCCTAGATTTTGGACACTGTTTACAGATGGAGCTTCAAATTCCAAAGGAATTGGCTTGAGAATAGTACTGAAATCCCCTCAAGGTGATATCATACCTCAAGCTGTATCTTGTGAATTCAGTGCAACAAATAATGAAGCTGAGTATGAAGCTTTAATCATGGGTTTAACTACAGCTTTAAGTTTAAATATTACGCATATAAATGTATTTGTTGACTCTCAATTGCTAGCTAACCATTTTAATGGCAGTTATATGGCGAAGCATTCTAAGATGACTCTGTATCTCCAACATGTTAAGGCTTTAGCTTCAAAATTCCTATCATTCTCTTTGGAACAAGTCCCTAGAGAAGAGAATACAGAAGCGGACGCGTTAGCCAACTTGGGTTCAACTTGCAAATCAATGTTGCATACTAATATCCCCATTATTTATGTTAAGTCCCCCGTAATAGACCAAGTTGAGGAAACTCAAGTGGTTACTCAACCTACGGGGGCACAAGATGCTAGATCTTCTTGGACCCAACCTATAATTGAGTTCCTTCAACTTGGAACTATTCCGCCAGACATTAAGAATGCTAGATCTTTTAAGATTCGTACTTCAACTTTCGTTTTGATAGATAATGTTCTATTCAAGAAGTCTTTTGCAGGACACTATTTAAGGTGTGTCGATAGTGATCAAGTTGAACTGGTGCTAAAAGAGATCCATGAAGGAATATGTGGAAATCATTCTGGTGGAAAGGCATTAGTCTCAAAGGCCCTCAAGACAGGATATTATTGGCCGACCATGCGTCAAGATGCCATGAGCTATGTACAGAAGTGTGATGCCTGCCAAAGACACAGCAACATCTTGCGTCAACCTGCTGAGCCTCTACATTCTATAGTCTCATCTTGGCCTTTCATGCAGTGGGGCATGGACATTGTGGGCAAGTTGCCTAAGGCTCCTGGAGGCAAAGTGTTCATGTTGGCATTAACCGATTATTTCTCAAAATGGATCGAAATTTGAAGCTTATGTACAAGTAAGGGACAAGGAGGTAATTTCATTTTTAAAGAAAAATATAATTAGCAGGTTTGGTGTGCCATCAGAGATTATATGTGACAACGGGTCACAATTCATAAGTAAGAAGACCAGAGATTTTTGTATTCGCTGGGGCATCAAGTTGATCATGTCTACGCCTGTCCACCCTCAAGCCAATGGTCAAGCTGAGTCAAGCAACAAGTTGATCATCAACAACTTGAAGAAGCGCCTAGATCAAAAGAAAGGAAGATGAGCCAAAGAGTTACCACTTGTACTTTGGGCAGATAGGACCACTACCAAAGGAGCCACAGATAGGACTCCATATTCTTTGGTATATGGGGTAGAAGCTGTAATTCCAGTCGAGGTGACAATCCCAACATCAAGGTATGGCTTATTAACTCAAGATGAAAATAACCTGTTGCTAACCCAAGATTTAGATACAATTGATGAGATCAGGGATTTAGCCAAGATAAGGATAGCAGCTTATCAACAACGGATTGCTAGATCATACAACAAGAATGTCAGAATAAGAAGATTCCAGATTGGTGATTTAGTTTTGAGAAAAGTATTTCAAAATACAAGAGAATTGAATGCAGGTAAATTAGCTCCCAAGTGGGAAGGACCATATCTCTTCGATGCTGAAGCTGGCAAGGGTGCATATTGGTTGTCAACCCCAAGTGGAGACAGGATCCCTAGGAGTTGGAATGCCATCCATTTGAAGCTCTATTTTATGTAAGTCCAGTCATTAACAACTAGACCTCTCAGGTATGATCTATTTTTGTTGTCAAGTTCATTCACATGTTTCAAGTTATCAATTTTTATTGAAGACCCTTACTAACTTAAGCATCGAAGGGGCGTTAGCTACGCTAACGCCCAACCCTAACATGAATTTGTTTTGCAAGGTATACAACTTGAACAAACGGAGTAGGCTCAACATGTTGACACGCCAGTACGGCTGATACTTGTTGGGACCTAAAATTGGAGTAGGTCTAAGCATGTTAACACGCCAGTACGGCTCCAACATGTTTGGACCTAGGAAGAAGAATTTCAACATGTTGACACGCCAGTACGGCTAATACATGTTGAAACTCTAGCTGGAGAGGGATAGAACTTGTTGACACGCTAGGACGGCTGATACTTGTTCTATCTCTTCAAACGGTTACCTCTGATCAAAGGTACAATTTACATATGGTTAAAAGATTTTCATCTTTTCTAACGAATTAAGGTTTTGACACCTTCGCCTGGGCGCACGATTTCACACTTATTTAAGTTGTGACCACTGGTTGTAACATTATCATGTTACCTTCTGTTTATAACATCAACGTGTTATCTAATGAACAAGCAAGTATTTATGAAAAACCTAAAATACTTCTTTAAAACTTAGAAATGTTTCCAAAAGATTTTTGCAACTAGAGGACAAGTTGGATAAGCCAACCAGTCCCTTAAAACCTAAGAAAGCTTGGAGTACTAGACCAACCTAGTACTCCCAAACAAATTGTTTTAGACTCTTATGAGCCATTACATACCAAAATAAACTTGTCTTGGGGACATACCCCCCATTTTTGTGCATACCAACAGAGGTATGACGAATAAAAGCAAAAAAGAAATTGTTTTGTTCCTTCCAAACTCCTTAAAAACTTTCAAATTTTTCAAACTGCTTGGCTCTTTGCCGCCGGTGTTGTATTAGTTTCCTCCCCTTGATTCTTTTCTTCGACTTGATTAACCACTTCTTTGTACTCAAAATATTGTTAGCATCTTCAACCAGTTGGTTAATAGCTTCTAGGGCTGGTGATTCTACTTCTTCTCCATCTGCAGGATCACCAATGTAACACTCTAAAGTTCTCTTCTCCTCCTCCACATCCCAAGTTGTAGCTTGTCCATTCCTGTACTCCTCCATAAGTTGGATCCTTGCCTCCAACACTGTCTTGGGTACATGGAATTCAAAATCTACTTTTGCTGCATCAAGCTCCTTCACATGTGCTTCATTTTCTTTCACCTTCTCAGCACGAACAGCTGCCAACTCCTTCTCCAAATTCCCATTAGCTTTCTTCAGTTTTCCTACCTCGTCAGCATACTTCTTGGTTTCTTTCTTCTTTTCCTCAACTTCGTGGCAATATTTAGCCACCTTGATCTTCAAATTATCAACTTGATCCATGATAGGAATCATGATCTCTGAAACCTATGAAAAAAGAAAGTGTCAATTACCTATGAATCCTTTTGTATAAGGTTCAAAATCCATTTATTTTACCTTGTCAGTAAACTCTTTCATCGCAGTTTTAAACTTTTCCCTTTATCTATACTACCTTGAGACCTCCACTTGGAAATGGCACCCTCCTCTGAAACCAGGGTATTTCTCCTTGCAAAGAAAAATTTGTTCTTCCAACCTCTATCAGCAGGATCGCTGTTATCATTCAAAAAAGGGGCTCCACCAGACCTAACCCTAAAACCAAATCTCCCAAGGCCAAATCCCCTAAACTCAGTTGTATAAGCGAATTCTTCTAAACCAACTTCCAACTCAGTCTCCGCATTTAACCTAACTAGGGTTTGCAAGCACCTCCAGCCTTGAGGCATGATTTGGGCATAGTTGAGTTTGGAAGAAACAAAAAACCTAGTAATTAACTTTGGGAATGGAAATTTTAGGCCAATGACAAAGGGATATTCGAGAAAGCACACCCAATCGGGAGAATAGCATTCAGAGGTTAAGTCGGGATGGGTGAAAAACTCGGTTTCATATGGCATAGCGTGATTTTTCTTAATGATTTCTAAGTTGGCCTGAGGAATCAAACATTTTTCTTTGTCCGGATCTTTCAACATGTTTTGAGTTATGAAACCCTCGGGCAAACCCTCGTTACTTTCGATTATAGTCACCTTTTTTCTTCTTCCCATTTTTACAACTTGAGTAAGAAATCAAAGAGAAAATTGAAAAGGAAAAGAGAAACTCACCGGAAAATTTCTACTTGATTTTCTCTCCGGCCTCCTTCCCTGGTTATTCCTCTCGAAAACCTCCTTGAAAGCTAACTTTTTGATTCTGTGAAAGGGAGAGTTGGGGAGGAGTCTTATTTATTTAAGGGAGAGATTGAAAGCGGTTGGGACTTTAAAAACAATCATGCCTTTTGCTTTGGAAACTACTTAAATCGTCCCATCGTGTCCCTTTTCATTTAAAACCGCCGTTCCTTTCATCTATTTTTGGCAAACTTTTTAAATTTTTTGTCTCTTTATATTCGTCATTTTAAATTCAAAAAGTTTGGGGGCAATTGTTGGGCCCTGCGTTTTTCAACTTGTTTACAACTTGTATCTAACAACTTGGTACTAACAACTTGAGTTGTTCTATTACATCTTGATCATCTGCAGGTTGAGCTTTTGTTAAGTTAACCCTATTTTTCAGGGAACGTGTCAAAGTAAGTGAAGACCAATTCAACGACGTTTTCTTCATCAACATACCCATCAACGGATCGTTATCCCCTCCATCAACAAACTGGCGAAGATATCTCAACCAGATCAACCTCTCTCCCGAGATTCTAGGCCCATTATTTTCTTTGTAATTAGCCGTTGTAAATAGATATAAAAGGGATAGAACACTGTATTTTGCACACACGTTTTTTCACTAGCTTAAGCTCCCTTCTATACGCTCCTATCTCTGTAATCATTTCGATCCCTAGTAAACTTTTGGTCAAGAAAGGTACCAAAACCTCCCGGGGTTTTATGCCGGCGAACAAGTTGTTCAAGGGCTTTCCCTAGTTAACAAACAACTTGTGTCAATTTCTGTTCAACTCGATAATCATTGTACCTTGATTCATATCACTTTAGTCATTTTTCTTGTCACTTGAAACACTTGTTGAAATTTGATCAAAACAGAACAAGTGTTAGTTTTTTTAACTGAGTATTGGTCTTTTCATTATGTGGCTTAGGCATGTCAATATCCGTTAATAAAATTTAACACAATCCGTTAAAAAAAATATTACATTGCATTATTTGAAAACAATTTTAAAAGTACGTTATACTTCTTGGTCCTTAGTTTGTACGTTCCTTTTTCAAAAATAGAGTTATGGTACATTGCCTAGATGGGTAATTATTCCTTTTATGATCCTGTTCTAAGCTAAAATTCAGGCCTTCGTATTAGTTATCAAAACAGAAATTAATTATATAGGATAATAATATAATCTTAACTTTATTTTAACAAGTGAAGTATTTAAGTATCTAAAATACAAACAATGATCAAATTTTATATTTTAAAAGTATTGTTGATCTAACATTAATCTTTGAAGCCAAATCTTTAATCAGGGTTCCATAAAGATTAAAGAGACGTAGTTGGCGTAACCAAAGTTAATGTGGTGCGACTCCATTTAGTTGTTGTTGGGCCCTACATTTTCAGTCAACATGTTTTGCAACTTACGCCTAAACAACTTGGTACTAACAACTTGGGTTGTTCTGTTTACAACTTGGTTTTTACAGGTTGGGACGCATAACGCTTTTCCTATTTTATAGGGAACGTGCCAAAGACCAGTTCAACCACGATTCTTCAGCAAGCCAACGATTATCTCTTTCCCAACGGATGAGTGCGGATAAATCTCCAAAGATAAACCTCAATTCCGAGTTTGTAGGCCCTCATTGTTATTTAGTTTTATTCTTGAGGTATAAAAGGGAACATACACTGTAAATTCACACACGCACTACACTAGCCTAAGCTCCCTTTTCATACGCTCTTAGCATTGTAATCTCAATAAAATTCATAGTAAACTTTCGGTCAAGGCAGGAGCCACATCCTCCCGGGGTTTTATGCCGGCGAACAAGTTGTTCAAGGGCTTTCCCTAGTCAACAAATGTCTTGTGTCCATTTCTATTCAACTTGATAGTCATTGTACCTAGATTCATATCACTTTAGTCACTTTTCCCATCATACAAATTTAATTGTTGAAATTTGACCAAAACAATTTGGCGCCGTCTGTGGGAAACTTTGATTATCTAAGTAGAAATGGTTAATCCATCTTCCAGCAGTCAGAGTCGGCCGCTTCCTGTTTCCAATGCCCAAGGCAACCCTCCTCCAAGTGCAGAAGCTGTCAACTTGGAGATAATGTCCAACATGGCGGACATGATGAGGAAAATAGGCGATCGGTTGGATGATCAGGAGCGTACGAATACAATGATCTTCAATGCCATTGATAGTCTGCGTAAAGGGAAGCAAGCGGAGACTCAAGTATCCACTCCATTTTCACCTTTACTTCCTAGATCTTTGTTTGGTGCAGGTACAGGACCAAGCCATGTTGGAGATATCCCGATGTCCAACACCTTGCCAGCGGAAAGCACGATTGTGACATCCGTTCCAATTGAGCAACCAAGATTCGGCCTATCGGCTAGCCAATCCGCGCTATCATCTTGCTACACTTATGCTACACCCTCGGTGGGGCAAACAGGAAGTTTCTTTAATGCTTTCGATACTTTTGCACCTCAAGTTAATAATGCTCCTCTTTTCGCGAGAAAACCAACTTGTTAAGGAAATGCAAACCATTAAGGAGTTACTCGAAGCGTGCACGGAGTCAACTTGCCATATCACCAAGTCTCTCCAACTTGCTACAACGAGTCTCGTTTTGTGCCGGCGATAGCCGGTGTGGAGATCCCGAAGAAGTTCTCGAGTCCCTCATATGAAGAAGTATGACGGAAGTACCGATCCAGTGAGCACGTGTTCTTTGTATCAAGAGTCAATGGATATCATAAGTATCCCTCCTATGTTTAAAGAAGCATGTTTTGCGGGGCTTTGGCTCAACCTTGTCGGGACCGGCCTTAAAATGGCTAACGGGGCTTCCTCTCAACTCTATTTCATCTTATGCTCAACTTGTCAATATGTTCATTAATCGGTTTTCATGCAACGGGGCATTTGACAAGTTGACTAGTGATCTTTATAGAATTGTACAACGGCCTAATGAAAGTCTCAAAGAGTATTTGCACGGAGTTCAATAAGGAGGCGGTGACCATACCCAACTTGGACGTGTCCACAGCAATGGAGGCATTCCGCATAGGCTTGAAGAAGAGCTCATTGTTTTACAACGAGTTGGTGATGACCCCTGAAACAACTTGAAGAAATCAGAACCGGGGCCTTGCCTTACATCCGATTGGAGGAAGATAGCTTGGCAATGGGGAAATCAAGCTGGGAGGACTCCTACTCCTCTATTTGAACCCTCGACGGACGATCGGACTCCCATCACCCTAAGTCCAACGGGGGCAAACCCCTGTTAAGCTGAACCTTCTAGAATTCATGTTGTAGATGATGATCGGGAAGGTGATGATAATGATTATCCACAAATCTCTGAATACTGCTTTTACGTGGACATTGCGGGAATCTTATGCGCCATGGGAAATCTTGGAGATAAAGCGAGATGGCCTAAGAAGAATGACCGAGTCAACAACTTGGAAGGACAAGTCCAAGTGGTGCGCATTTCATGAAGATTTCGGGCATACCACCGAGAAGCTGTTTCGCTTTGAGGAAGGAGATTGCTCATTTGTTGTCCAAGGGTCTTCTCAAGGATTTGTTGGGCAAGAAGAGGGTCAGGGAGTGAGTCCAAAGAACTGGTTCGGAGGAGCAATCTAGGCCCGAGAAAGTTGCACCCCCTCCGGCCACCAAGGTAGTGAATGTTATTTCGAGGTGGGTCTCATATTTGCGACACAACTTACTCGCCGCCAAGCGTCATGCCAAGAGCTCTAAGGAAGATCAATCGAGAATTGCCTATAAGGCGCCGCGACTTCACGAGACGGTCATGTCATTTCTTTTGAAGATGAAGATAAAGGCAACACGTTGGACCCTCATCATGATGGTCTAGTTGTTCGGAGTGCGGATTGCTAATTGTGTGGTCAAGCGGATCCTGATCGATGGTGGCGATTCGGTCAACATCATCTTTACTCATGCTCTTGAAGATATGGGTATTCCTTTGTACGAAGTTGTGAAGAACTCATCCGTAAATCTTGGTAGGGTTCGGTGGTGAGGTGAAACGGACGGTCGGTGAGATCAAGTTGCCCATCTACCTAGAAGGTATGAATTCCATGGAGAGGTTTTGTGTGATCGAATGCTCTTCTTCATACAATGTCATATTGGGAAGGCCTTGGATCCACAACATGAAGGCCGTGCCATCGACTTACCATCAATGCGTCAAGTTTCCAACACCTTGGGGTGTTGCCAAGTTGAAGGGAAACCAGCAAGTCTCTAAGGAATGTTACAAGATCAACATGAAAGCAAGCTCGACCCCTCGGCAAGCATAGCAATTAAAGAAAAAGGCCCAGGATGTTCTTGAAGCGGTGGAGCACGATACAAAAGCGTTCCTGTTGATGCATCAAATCCTGAGGCCCAAGTGCAAGTTGGGATAGACCTACCGTCCGAAATCGAAGAGGAGTTGATCGAGTTCCTGAGAAGCCAGAGATGTTGTTTCGCTTGGAAACATGAGGACATGACGGGGATAAGCAAGGATATTATTACTCACAAGTTGAACATCGATCCGACCATCCGTCCTGTCCGTCAAAAAGAAGGAAGTTTGCCCAAGAGCGGAATCGGATCATTAAGGATGAAGTTGAAAGGCTGCGAAGTCCAAGATGATCAGAGAAGTTCAGTATCCAAAGTGGTTGGCTAACGTTGTAGTGGTGGAGAAGAAGAATGGCAAGTGGCGAGTATGCGTGGACTTCACCGACTTGAACAAGGCCTGCCCAAAGGATCCATTCCCTCTCCCTCATATTGATTCTCTTGTTGATGAGACAGCTGGCCACGACATCTTGACATTCATGGATGCATCTTCCGGGTATCAACAAATTCAAATGGAACCTTCGGACCAAGAAGATACAACATTCATGACTCAGGAAGGTATATATTGTTATATTTCTATGCCGTTTGGTCTTAAAAATGCAGGGGCAACCTACCAAAGGTTGGTTAACAAGATGTTCAAAGATCAACTTGGCAAGACGATGGAGGTCTACATAGACGACATGGTGGTCAAATCCAAACGCATTGAGGATCATGTAGAGCACCTTGCTGAGGCATTCAACATCTTGAAAGCCTTCAACATGAAGCTCAATCCGGCGAAGTGCAACTTCGGAGTTAGAAGCGAGCAAATTCTTGGGATATATGGTAACCAAGAGGGGAATCGAAGCAAGTCCCGAACAAATCAAAGCCATTCTCAACTTGGAATCCCCTAAAAATATCAAGGACGTACAAAGGTTAACGGGTAGAGTAGGCTGCTTTGAATAGATTTATATCCAAATCATCGATAAGTGCGGGTTATTCTATGAAGTCTTGAGAAAAAACAAACTCTTTCAATGGACCGACCAACATGAGGCGGCTTTCAAACAACTTAAAGAATATTTGATGACGTCACCCCTACTCGCTAAACCCGAACATGGTGAACCTCTTTATTTATATTTAGCCGTGTATGCACGAAACTCTTTGTTAGTGCGGTATTAGTGAAGGAAATCCAAGGTGAGCAACATCACGTTTACTATGTGAGTAAGTCTTTATTAGATGCCGAAACAAGGTACTCTCATCTTGAAAAATTAATATTAGCCTTAACTACTGCTTTGCTACCAAATTACGTCATTATTTTGAAACACACTCCATAACTGTCGGAACTAATTATCCTATGAGGAATGTGTTAAGGACTCCGGAGATGTCGGGCGGGTTGGCCGAGTGGTCGATCAAGTTGAGCACGTATGACATATCATACAAGCCAAGAACGGCCATCAAATCACAGGCCCTAGCCGATTTTGTAGGCGACTTCAGTCCCAAGTTTGCGGCTGAGGTAGAACTGGAAGTGCAACAACTTGAAGGTAAAACTATTCCTAGATTTTGGACATTATTTACGAGATGGAGCCTCAAATTCCAAGGGAACTGGTTTGGGAATAGTCCTAAAATCCCCTCAAGGTGATATCATACCTCAAGTCGTATCTTGTGAATTTAATGCAACAAATAATGAAGCTGAGTATGAAGCCCTAATCATGGGTTTAACTACGGCTTTGAGTTTGAATATTACACATTTAAATGTATTTGTTGATTCTCAATTACTAGCTAACCAGTTTAATGGCGCTATATGGCGAAGCATTCCAAGATGACTCTGTACCTCCAACATGTTAAGGCTTTAGCTTCGAGATTTCTATCATTCTCTTTGGAACAGGTCCCCAGAGAAGAAAATACGAGGCGCACGCCTTGGCCAACTTGGGTTCAACTTGCAAATCAATGTTGCATACTAATATCCCCATTATTTATGTTAAGTACCCAGTGATAGACCAAGTTGAAGAAACTCAAGTGGTTACCCCACCTATTGGGACACAAGATGCTAAGCCTTCTTGGACCCAACCCGTCATTGAGTTCCTTCAACTTGGAACTATTCCCCCGATGTTAAGAATGTTAGGTCATTTAAGATTCGAACTTCAACTTTCGTTGTAATAGATAATATCTTTGTTCAAGAAGTCTTTTGCAGGGCACTACTTGAGATGTGTCGATAATGAGCAAGTTGAACTGGTACTTAAGGAAATCCATGAAGGAATATGTGGAAACCATTCTGGAGGAAAGGCACTTGCATCAAAAGCCCTCAGAACGGGATATTACTGGCCAACCATGCGTCAAGATGCCATGAACTATGTGCGTAAATGTGACGCCCGCCAAAGACATAGCAACAGCTTGCATCAACCTGCCGAACCTCTACATCCTATAGTCTCATCTTGGCCTTTCATGCGGTGGGGCATGGATATTGTAGGCAAGTTTCCCAAAGCTCCAGGAGGCAAAGTATTCATGTTGGCTCTAACCGATTATTTCTCGAAATGGATCGAGGCAGAAGCTTATGTGCAAGTAAGAGATAAAGAGGTAATTTCATTTTTAAAGAAAAATATCATTAGCAGGTTTGGTGTACCATCAAAGATTGTATGTGACAACGGGTCACAGCTCATAAGTAAAAAGACCAGGGATTTTTGTGCTCGCCGGGCATCAAGTTAATCATGTCCACACTGCCCACCCTCAAGCCAACGGCCAAGCTGAATCAAGCAACAAGTTGATCATCAACAACTTGAAGAAGCGTCTAGACCAGAAGAAGGGGAAATGGGTTGAAGAATTACCACTTGTGCTATGGGCAGATAGAACTACTTCTAAAGGAGCCACAGGTAGGACTCCCTATTCTTTAGTATTCGGAGCTGAAGCTGTGATTCCAGTTGAAGCAACAGTCCCCACGGCAAGGTATGGCTTATTGACTCAAGATGAAAATAACCTTTTGCTAACTCAAGATTTAGATACAATTGATGAGATCAGGGATTTAGCCAAGATAAGGATGGCAGCTTATCAGCAGCGAATTTCTAGGTCTTACAACAAGAATGTCAGAGTTAGAAGGTTCCAGGTTGGTGATTTAGTTTTGAGAAAAGTATTTCAAAATACAAGAGAATTGAATGCAGGTAAGCTGGCTCCCAAGTGGGAAGGCCCATATCTCATCGATGCTGAAGCTGGCAAAGGTGCATACTGGTTGTCAACCCCGAGTGGAGACAGAATCCCTAGAAGTTGGAACGCTATCCACTTGAAACTTTATTTCACGTAAGTCCAGTTATTTATAACTAGACTCTTCAGGTACGGTTTAAATTTATGTCAAGTTCAATTACGCATTTCAATTTTTCTACTCTTATTAAAACATTACTGACTTGAGCGTCGGAGGGGCGTTAGCTATGCTAACGCCCAGCCCTAACATAAATTTGTTTTGCGAGGTGTAACTTGAGCAAACGGAGTAGGCTCAACATGTTGACACGCCAGTACGGCTGATACTTGTTGAGACCTAAGCTGGAACAGGACAAACATGTTGACACGCCAGTACGGCTGATACATGTTTGAGCCTGAGGAGGACAAAGGTCAAGCATGTTGACACGCCGGTACGGTTGATACATGTTTTAACCTCGAAGAAGAAAATTTCAACATGTTGACACGCCAAGCACGGGCCGATACATGTTGGAATTCTAGCTGGCGAGGTATAGAGCTTGTTGACACGCCAGGACGGCTGATACTTGCTCTATCCCTTCAAACGATTTACCTCTGATCAAAGGTACTATTGGTTAAAAGATTTACATCTTTTCTTACGAATTAAGGTTTTGACACCTTCGCACAGGCGCACGTTTTCACACTTCTTTAAGTTGTGAACTATTGGTTGTACCATTTTCATGTTACCTACGGTTTATAACATTTACATGTTATCCAGAAAAAGAACAAAACAAGCGTCCCTCAGGGACATAACTTACTTTGCTAAAAACCGTTAAATGTTTTTTCAAAAGATTTTTTCAGTTAAAGGACAAGTTGGATAAGCCAACAAGTCCCTAAAAACCTAAAAAAGCTTGAGTACTAGACCAACCTAGTACCCCCAAAAAGAAATTGTCTCGGTTCTTATGAACCATTACAAACCAAAAAACATTGTTTTAAAGGGACACTCCCCCCATTTGTTGTACCAATAAAGGTACACAAATAAAGCAAAAAATTGTTTTCATCCAAAATACCCAAAAAACTTTAAAATGTTTTTCAAACTTTTTGGCCTGCTGCCGCCGGTGTTGCGTCTTCCACTTGATCATTTAGAGTAGCCACTATGGTGCTTAAATCCTTGTTAGCATCATCAACTAGAGCCTCTAGGGCCGCGGAATTCACTTCTTCTGCATCCGCTGGCTCACCAATATGGTCCTCCAAAACTTTTCTCTCATCTTCCAAGTTCCAAGCTATGGCCTGTCCATTTTCATATTCTTCAATCATTTGAATACGGGTCTCCAACAAAGTCTTGGTGGCATTGAATTTGAAGTTCCCCTCTGCAACTTCAAGCTCTTTCATATGAGCCTTATTCTCAGCACGAATGGCTTTCACTTCTTCTCCCAAGCGTTCAAAATCCTTCTTCAAACCTTCCACCTCACCTGCATGCTTGTTTGCCTCCCTCTTCAATTTCTCCACTTCCTTGGCACTTTTGGTAGCCTCCTTTTTTGATTCTGCAGCTTCGTGACCAAGCCTCGCCGCTTTGATCTTCAATGCATCAATGTAGGCCACAATCGGGGTCATGAGTTCCTGCACCAAAAAAGATGTTAGTACTTTATCAAGCTCTTTGATAAAATTTAAAGATTCCTTCATCTTTACCTTCTCAACAACAGCCCTAAATTTTTCTCCTAACTTCTCCATGTCCATATCACTGTTTGCATCTGTGGCCTCAGCTTCCACCAGCTTTCTTTTCTTTGCATCCCCCTTCTTCTTGGATGCAGCCACGTGGGAGCTAGCCACAATAGACACAGGGGTAGGGGGTTTTCCATCCTTCTTTGCCAAGCTTTTTGCTCTGGCTGCGGCAAGAAGGTCGGCAGCGGTAACAGTTTCCTTGGAACGAGTGGCTGCAAAAAAGAATGAAGAGTTAGAACAGATTAAAGGGGTTAGAACAACTAGGAGATAGGCAAAGATTTAAAGTATTTGATTAACCTGTAGACATTGGGATAGGCTCAGAAAAGGTTTCTTCAAGGTTTGCCTCTCGGGCTTCTTTGGGACCAACTTCCTTGTTAGAATCTGCAACAAATAGAACTGGTAGTGCCTTAAAAGTTCTCACTAAGGGTTCCAAGTTATAGATCTCGCTCACTCTTTCCTCTGTGTTGTCTTTAAAGGGAAAAAGCACATCCAATTTCGCAACTAGGCCAAAGAAAAATTTGGAGAAATAGTTAGTACATTGCTGAAAACCATCATTAGAGTAAGAAAAATTGCCTACTACCTTGGGACCTCCATTTGAAGTTGGCACCCACATCCTTCACCAGGGTGCTCTTCTTTGCAAAAAAGAACTTGTTCTTCCACCCTCTATCGGCGGGATCAACATTGTCAATTAGGAAAGGCGTCCTACCAACCCTAACCCTAAAACCATATCTCCCTAAACCAAAGCTCCTAAATTCATGCGTAAAAGCAAATTCCTCTAGACCAATTGCTAACTCGTTTCTGCATTTAGCCTTACTAGGGTTTGAAGGCTTCTCCAACCTTGAGGCATGAGTTGGGCATAGTTAAGCTTGGAAGATACAAAGAACTGGGTGATTAAAATTGGAAACGGGAATTTTAGGCCAATAGTGAACGGATATTCAGGGAAACATACCCATTCCGGGGAAAAACACTCTGGAGTTAGGTCAGGATGGGTAAAAAGTTCGGTTTCAAAAGCCATGGCGTGATTCCTCTTGATAATTTCTAAATTAACGGCAGGAATGGTACACTTTTCTTTTTCAGGGTTCTTTAACATGTTTTGGGTGAGAAAACCTTCGGGCAAACCCTCTCCACTCTCAATTAAAGTTACCACCTTTCTCTTCCCCATTTTTCAAACTTAAAACAAAGATTCAAAGATGGAACTAGAAAGGAAACAAGAAACTCACCGGCAATTTCTACTTGATTCTCCTCTCCAAAACCGTCTTTTCCTGGTTCTCCTTCTTCTTCCCGTAATCTTTTTGAAAGCTACGTTTTTGAAAGGGAGAGTTGGAACAGGAGTCTTCTTATTTATGGAGGTTGAAAGTGGTTGAGACCTTTTAAAACAAATACTCCCTCCGTCCCATAGAACATTACACGTTTACTATTGAGAACGGAAAATAAGGAATAATGTTATTAAACTAGGTGTTGTGAGTGGGAGGAGAGAGAATGAGTGGAGAGAATAGTAAATTATAATGGTATTGTGAGTATTAAAATAATGTAGGAGAGAGAATGAGTGGAGAGAATAGTGATTTAAGGTTTCCTTTTTAGGAAAGTGGGACTTTAAAGAGGGACGCCCAAAATAGCAAAAGGGGTAATGTTCTATGGGACGGAGGGAGTACACCTTTTTGCCTCGAGAAACTACCTGAAAACCGTCCCATCGCGTCTCTTTTTTAAAACCGTCGTTCCTTTCTTATTTTGGCAAACCTTTTGAATTCTTTTTGTCTCTTTCTATTCTTCTTTTTTAAATTCAAAAAGTTTGGGGGCAATTGTTGGGCCCTACATTTTCAGTCAACATGTTTTGCAACTTACGCCTAAACAACTTGGTACTAACAACTTGGGTTGTTCTGTTTACAACTTGGTTTTTACAGGTTGGGACGCATAACGCTTTTCCTATTTTATAGGGAACGTGCCAAAGACCAGTTCAACCACGATTCTTCAGCAAGCCAACGATTATCTCTTTCCCAACGGATGAGTGCGGATAAATCTCCAAAGATAAACCTCAATTCCGAGTTTGTAGGCCCTCATTGTTATTTAGTTTTATTCTTGAGGTATAAAAGGGAACATACACTGTAAATTCACACACGCACTACACTAGCCTAAGCTCCCTTTTCATACGCTCTTAGCATTGTAATCTCAAGAAAATTCATAGTAAACTTTCGATCAAGGCAGGAGCCACATCCTCCCGGGGTTTTATGCCGGCGAACAAGTTGTTCAAGGGATTTCCCTAGTCAACAAATGTCTTGTGTCCATTTCTATTCAACTTGATAGTCATTGTACCTAGATTCATATCACTTTAGTCACTTTTCCCATCATACAAATTTAATTGTTGAAATTTGACCAAAACAGTTGTCATGCTTGATGATCACGAAAAACCTAAAATTGATGGATTATTTATTGCTTAATTGGACTGAATTCTTGCACTAAATTCTATGATTGTACATATCAATTTAGAATAAAAAACGTATGGATTATTTATTGTTTAATAGGACTGAAAGTAACGAGTTAACACAAATACAATACTAGCATAGAAAAAAATAAAAAAATAGACCGGTCAAAATTGGGGATCCTGAGCGATCGCTCACCCTGCATGTGCTCAAGGTCGGTCCGCCGTGTATCTGATTAATCATCTTAGTTGGCAACTATTGGTTGAATACATATTCGATAGGTCCAAGTGATTTAACTCTAGTTAATAACGATCAACACAATTAGAAAACAAATGAGCAATCAACTACTAAACAGCTTTGGGAACAAAGGTGTATTTATACTTCCTAAACTTAGGGTTAAAAAACACTAGTCAGACTCGAGCTAGCGTATTCAGAACTCGGGACTATGCGACCGCATTGATCTTCAAATTTCCCACTAAAGGAGACTGTGCTGTAAAACTAATTATTTGCACTTGATGCTACAAGAATCGTGCCGTTATCAATCTCCGTTCAGCTGCAAGATCAATCTCCTGATTTTTGACCTGAAAACAGAACCCACGACTAGCCGGAATGGTCTCAGGCGAAGACCCTCGGGCGTAAGGATAAGTACGATGTATGAGAGCTAAATAATTATAAGGAACAATGTATTCTCAAATAATCAAAAAACAATTACCTTTGAACTGTTGACATTGCCTTGTATTTATAATAGTTGATGAGAGATATAATTGTGGTAGGATTGTATTAAATCCCTATAATTTCAGATCAGATATGTATAAGAGATCTTGTCCACGAATAACTCCTGATTTGTAGGGAATCTATTATGGAAAGACTTGTGTTCACACCCGGACTCTGTAAGTCGTCATGTAATATAATAGGTCGAGGTCGCCTATTGAGTCTAGATCGACCTGACTGATGGATGGGATCGGATCATGCCCGAACTGAGATCTGGATCGTATGTTGGACCATGCTAAGTCGGGACCTCGTAGGTCGGACAAAGAGCTTAGGTCGACTGATCATGTTGTTGGGCCATGGGCCCTGTAATAATTGGGCCTAGCTCACTTAGAATGTGGTGGCAATAACAGATAGATAATTGGGCTTACTCGTTGGGCCTAGCCCGTCACATTTATTCTGTTCAATGGCCCTCAACTTTCTGAGTTGGCTTTATCGACCAGAAAGTTAAAAGTATTTTTGATTTATCTTTGAAGTAGATCGCAGGACGATACTCGAGCTGATTGTTAATCGACAAACGGTGACGTGGCTTGATCCTGGACGTTGACTGCGGACGGTTGGATCAATTAAAGCGGCGAAATTCCGTAATAATTATTGCCTCAAAAACTGCCCGGATATTTAAATGTGATTTTAACCGTTTGAAAATCCCAGCCTTTCCGTTTTCAGTAAGGATTTGAGAGAGAGAAAACCTTTCCCCCTTTGAATTTTGAGAATCTTCGATATTCAGGCGTACAGTTTCGACGGCCGGTTAAAGCAAAGCTCTTGATTTTCGTTGTCTTCAGCCCTTTATTTTTCTCGTGCGACCTTTGTCATCGACTCAGTTTAAGTTATTTTTCGATTTCCTTTCCCTTCTATGTTATTCTCGAATTCTTGTTGATTTCTGCCATGGCTAGAACTTTTAGTTGCGAACCTGGGACCTGGTATGGGTATTGCACCGTTAATCACCGAGTATATAAGCATATAGGGGGAGTGTGGAAGGAGATGGCCATAGCTGAGTACGCCTCTATTTTGATGAGGTGGGGGTTGACCTTTAGCAAATTAGGTTTGCCTGTAGGAGAGGATTTGGGAGATTTAGAAGTAGACGACCCCAATGTTGTATCCTTTCATCTATTCCACGAGTTACTCGACCATATATCACTGCTTTATGTCAAGGACCCCAACAAACCTTCCTTCTTTAGGAATAGAAAGGGTTTCCCAGGGGAATCTAGGTCGTCCTTAGGTAGATCGCCTGAATATGAGCATAGTTCTGATTCCCCTGTTTCTTTTTCTTCTTGTACAGATATGGCAGCTGAAGGGGGAGCTACAGCTTCCACATCATCTAGTTCGCGGATCGTGGATGCATTTGATTCCTCAGTGGCCAAAGGGAGGAATGAGAGGGGCTATGTTCCTCCCAAACCAATTCGAGGGACGAGGAACTCGGAATCTCGAATAGCCATGGTATACGACTTCTGTGAGGTGGATAGCAAAGAGTTCAACGTGACCCACTTCAGCAAGAAGGAGTTCATGTCCTTGTTTGGTGGTACCTAAGCCACTGATCCAACTAGGGTGGCCTTTTATTATGGCTAATTTGAGGCTGGTTTAAGACTGCCATTAGATCCCTTTATCAATGAATTCTTGGAGTGCATGAATGCTTTGCCTCTCCACCTAGGAGCCAATACTTATAGGGTTTTAGTGTGCTTCGCCATGGTATGTCGCTTCTTTGGATATGAACCATGTGTATGAGATTTTTTAGGGAGTTCTTTAGTGTCAAGACAGATAAGGTCGACCTGGGAATTAGTACCCCCTCCAAACCAAATGCCCCCAAGCTGTTTGTCAACATTCCCAGCAAGGTGAGTGGCTGGAATTCCCACGTGATGGTAGTAGAGAGTAGAAGAGGATGGGAGTTCCCCTTGCCCAATACTGAATCCAAGGTTGTAAAGGAAGAAGATTATTGGGAGCCTGACTGGAGTACCGAGTTGTACAAGAAATTAGTCGAGGTAGCCAATAAGGGGCCCATCAGTTGGGATATTCTAGGAACCACTAAAAACAATTACATCCAAGATGGAATGATGCTCGGTAATGGGGATGTGGCTCCCTTGGTTCCCATTATTAGGAGTTGGAGGTATCCAGATTGGGTTACCCATGAGGGGGGTAGGTTCAGATTTGAAAGCCAATGCCACGAGTGCAAGAGAGAGCCAGATTACTGCAGGCTGAGGGTGGACCACTTTGGTAGTAAGTGTTTACTTGTCTTTTTCTCTTTTAGCTCGTCCATTGGTTGCTTGCATGTAGAATATTAATTCGTACATGTTTAACTCTTATGTTGAACTTTTAGCTCGTACATGTTTAGCTCATATGTAGAACTTTTAGCTCGTACATAGAACTTGATTTTTATCGAGCTAACACTTTGCTTTATGATTTTGTGCAGTTTTAACTCCTGAGCAAGAGGCTAATATGGGCCGTGTTATAAACATAAAGAAGAGCAAGAAAAGCTGTGGGGCTGCCAATGCCCGAGAAAATCGTCTGAGGGAGGCTGAGAGCCGTCAGAAGCAGTTCAAGCTGATTGATGAGAACACTGAGGGGCTGATCCCTGTGGAGGAAGAGGATGCTGAAATGGAGGTGGAGCGAGCTGGGGATGATGCCCAAGAGGCCTAAGAGGTCATTGCTGCTGAGACTGAGAAGGCTGAGCAAACTTTGGAGCCAACGAAAGAGGTTCCACAAGTCAGGACTAGAGCCCAGTCTAGGGCCAGGACGCCTGTAATTGATGTAGATGAGGAAGAATAAGATGACGATGCTCCCCTTAGCAAGAAGAAGAGGTCTGAGCTCAAACTCTGATCTGAACAAGGGGATGCTACTACAAGCAACCTTAAGCCACCAACCCTCCAAGTGTCCTATCCCGAGCTGGTTCAGGCTCGTGTTGAAAAGTTGAGTAATGTTCCTTTGCTGACGGGGGTAGACATCTTGTGCAAAGAATACCCGGAGCTTGAGTTTGGGAAGGTCATAGTGAGGCGGGCTGCTAATCAGGACCTGGTGAACAAGTTCACGAGCAAGGGAATAACAACAGAGATGTTCCAAGCCAGGTCGGGGCTTATCCATTCCGAGGTAATACTTTGCCTTAATTTTAAAAACCTATCATGCTTTCTTTTGGCTCATATATTCCCATTAACCCTTTCTTATTCGGGCTGATCCTTTGGTCTTTTCACTGTAGTCTCTTGCCATGATCGAGCTAGCTACCAGCCACTGGAAGGCGGCTGAGGAGCAGGAGAGACTGGCCAAGACGATGCTGGGCAGGAAGAATAATGAGCTGGAGGAGCTGAAGGGAGAACATGCCAAGCTGAAGTAGGAGCAATCTGATTTAGATTCGGCCTATGAGTCTCTGAAGCTTGTTAATGAGGATGCTTTGAAGGCCAAGGAGGATGCTTGGCGCGAACTGGGAGGCATCAAGAAAGATCTTGCAGCATTCAAAGCGGGCAAGGAGAGAGCTGATCATGACCTGGAGATGGCGACCAAAATGTTGGAGGAGAGCACGGCCATGTTGTCGAAGCAAACAGAAGATTTTAAGGCATCTCGCCTTAAGTGGGAAGAGGAATTGAAAGCTGTTGTGGAGGCCGCTATGGAAACTGCTAGGAA
The DNA here is from genome assembly GCA_022495995.1 of Adenophora triphylla var. japonica. Taxonomy (NCBI): domain Eukaryota; kingdom Viridiplantae; phylum Streptophyta; class Magnoliopsida; order Asterales; family Campanulaceae; genus Adenophora; species Adenophora triphylla. The sequence continues at coordinate 120,927 of JAFEMH010003786.1, forward strand.
AGCTACAATTGGGGAGTATAATGAGAGTGACGAGTATCATGATTACGTCACAGAGAAGTCTAAGTCGTTCTTTGACGTAGGTCGTAGCCACATGGCTCGACGCATCATGGTGGACCCTTCTATCGACTTATCCCTTGAACAGCTGGCCAAGTGGGCCTCGGTGGATCCGTATGATATGGCAGCTCGTCAAGGCCATTCTCAAGTGCCTTACACCGAAAATGACTTGGGTCCCTCCTCCTGTAGCTCCCGTTAATTTCGATACCATTCTGAAGGAGCTTGAGGAACCTGACGAGCTAGCGTTCGAGGGTGATACTCCCAAGCATGGCTTCACTGATTCGGGTAAACTCACTGATTTCCAACAGCAGGAGGGAGACGTAGATGATTGAGCTACCACAAGTGGCCAAGTTGAGGCTGATCCAGCTGCTTGAGTTTTCCTTGAACATTTAGGGTGGTTGTGTAATGAACAAGTCCCAAAACAATTTTTATTTTTTGCTTTGTATATGTATTGATGTCTTGGCCCAGTTTTTGGGAGGCATACTAACTCGTAACTTTTTGCTTGCTCAAGTCCTGGCCCGCTTTTTTGGGGGACTTTAACTTATTCAATCGTAGTTGACTTTTTACTTGATCCAATCTTGCTTTGATTTGGCTTGATTGTTTGAATGTCAAACTAGATTTGATAAGATGAAAGAGGTCATTTTGAGCCTTCGGTCGGACTACTCTTAGAAGTAAAGTCGAATTAATACTTGGCCAATTTGACAAATGAGATTGACTAAGAGTCGAATCCTTTTTAAGACGAGGTTGACTTAGATGTCGGACCTGTCTGAAGGGATGAAGCTGACTAAGAGTCGAGCTAGTTAGAACGAAGTCGACTAAGAGTTGGACTTGTTTAAATGAACGAGATTGATTATGAATCGAGCCTGTTAGAACGAAGTCGACTAAGAGTCGGACTCGTTTAAATGAACGAAGCTGACCAAGGGTCGAGCTTGTTAGAACGAAGTCGACTAAGAGTCAGACTTGTTTAAATGAATGAAGCTGACTAAGGGTTGAGCTTGTTAAAAGAACGAAGCTGACCAAGTGTCGAGTTTATTAGAATGAAGTCGACTAAGAGTCGGACTTGTTTAAATAAACGAGAATGATTATGAATCGAGTCTGTTAGAACGAAGTCGACTAAGAGTCGGACTTGTTTAAATGAACGAAGCTGACCAAGGGTCGAGCTTGTTAGAACGAGGACGACCTGGATGTCGGACCTGTTTATTTGAACGAAGATGACTAAGAGTCGAGATTGTTAGAGCGATGCACAAATGTAACACAGTTTTTGTTGGAATAAAACAACAACTTTTATTAAGTAGTAACATGCTTACATCGAAAAACTGGGAGCTGAATGTACGCTCGCCGAAAAATTTATGAAAAATGGGAGTCGCCACACCATTTTAAAGGAAACATTGAAAACCTTTTTGAAAATGAGAATTTGGGTTCGGGGGTCAGGTTACGTGTTGGGAAGAACTGAGAGTTCACACAACACGCCTCGTAAATGAGTCTTTTTATTGTTCAACATCCAATTCATTCATTAAGTGTGTGCAAATTGTGTGAGACAAAATATGTGATAAAACGCATATTAATGCTTTGTTATTGATGAACAGAGAATATTACATCTTGTGAACCACTTGATACAAGGGGGGCCACATCCCGGTTACATTGAAATGGACAACTTACAACTGAAATGGACCAGCTGCAAATTGGCTACATGTGTCGCCCGACACAGGACCTCGGATGGCCAAGTGTGTCATGCGACACATAGTGCCAACTTACAAAGGCTTACAAATGCTAGATTACAGAGGAAATCAATAGCCAATCTAGATTACCAGAGGATGGAAGTGGATTACAGAGGCTTCAGAGAGATCGAGACTCGGATGAGTGTGGATATGGAACGATCCACACTCACCTTAGCATTCAAGCACCCCGCATATCAGTACTAAACAGGAGTATACATTATCACTAGAAGAAACGCATAACCAGAACATTCAGAGATTACAGGGGGAGGAATCAACAATCAGATGAGTGTGGATATGGAACAATCCACACTCACCTAAGCATTTAAGCATAACAAATATCATTAATAACCAAAGGCATGCAATATTACGAAAATGAAATGCAGGATCAGAACATTGGTAGATCAAAACATGACATCTTCAATCAGGTTCGAACCCGAATTGCAGATCAAACGTAGCTATCAAAATAGGTGATGAAAATAGAGAGAGAGAGAGAGAGAGAGAGAGAGAGAGGATGGGAATTAGAACATTACCCTTGTAGATCCACACTCTCTATACCACGTCGGTATAGAGGGCCTTCAAATTAGCTTCAGGACCAGCCTAGAATTCTCAGATTGAGAGTTGCTTTGAAATTGCAAGTATGTGTGTGAGTGTGTGTTGAATGGGTATATGAGAGAGAGGGAGATTCGGATGAGAGAGAGAGAATTGTGAGAGCTTCTGGGATGAATTTGATGAAGATTACCGAAAATAGATTGGACTGAGGTTGTGAGGACGGCCGGAGATGAAGGAAGCTCGGCCGGAAATAATGGAATTCGAGACCTAGTGGACGGGTTTAAGGTCTGGAATAGGGGAAGGAAAATGTCAATAGCTTGGGGAGAATTGAATTTAGAGAACCGATTGTTTAGGGGTAGCCAAAGAGGACGGTGGGGAAGATTGGGTCACCGGGGGAAGATTGCGTTGCTTAGGAGACGATTGGAGGGAGAGAGAAATGGAATCAATTGAGAGAGACTTAGGTGAGGTCTCGGTTGAGAAGCGATTAAGAGAGGGTTGTGTTAGGTTTTCGTTCAGCCGAGGTCGAGAGGGAGAGAGGTGGTTAGGACGCCATTAGAGAGAGAGAGCTTGAGGAAGACGATGGAAACTGTATAGAGAGAGAAGCTTGGAAGCATCTAGAGAGAGAGAGAATGATTCGTCTAGAGAAGGAGAACGGTGAGGAAGGCGATTGTAGTTGGAGAGAGAGGGACTAGCGTTTTTGATAGAGAGAGAGAGGTGAGGAAGAAGACGATTAGAGAGAGAGAGAGAGAGTAGAGAGAGAAGCCCCCCTTTTTGAAATGAGAAAAATCCTTATTTAACGTTGATTGGGAATTGGCCCTTGGTGTCGCACGACCCACTACTTCGACTTTCCGTGGCTCGTCGTGTCGCACGACTTGACGAGCCAGTAACTATTTCTGGAACATTCTGAGTTAATTCCCAACAGGTCCAAAACAATTAATTCCCTGTAGGTCCTTTTGTATGGAAAAAAATACTCAAAAGTACTTCCTTCGCGAGAAACTTATAAAAAGTTCCCGGAAGTCTCGGAATGGACCGAAAATTTACCAAAATGCCCCTAGTGTAATTTTATTACATTAAAAGGCACTTTTAAAGGGGCGCGAATTGGATTGGCGTACTTACAGAGCCCCTCGGAAACGTCACTTATGAAAGAAGTGAGGTTGTCGATAAGAAGGATCCCAAGCCCAATGAGCGGCTGGCGGGAAAGATGGACCAAAGTGATCAAATTGCCAAACCTGCTGGGGGTACGGCAGATGGTTGATGGGGTTGGATGGCTGGACCTTTTTGGGAAAGGATTCCTACGTATCCCTAGGAGGGAATCAAGCCGAATCGTAGTTTGAGGAATGAGAACGCGGGGCCTCAAACTGAAGAAAGATCGAGGCGGTCAAATGGTTGGACATTTTGGCAAACGATTCCTATGTATCCCTAGGAGGGAATCAAGCCGGATCATAGTTCGAGGAATGAGAACGCGGGGCCTCAAACTGAAGAAAGATTGAGGCGGTCAAATGGCTGGACCTTTTGGGAAAGGATTCCTACGTATCCCTAGGAGGGAATCAAGCCGGATCGTAGTTCGGAGGAATGAGAACGCGGGGCCTCAAACCGAAGAAAGACCGAGGCGGTCAAATGGCTGGACCTTTTGGGAAAGGATTCCTACGTATCCCTAGGAGGGAATCAAGCCAGATCGTAGTTCGAGGAATGAGAACGCGGGGCCTCAAACCGAAGAAAAACCGAGGCGGTCAAATGGCTTGACCTTTTGGGAAAGGATTCCTACGTATCGCTAGGAGGGAATCAAGCCGAATCGTAGTTCGAGGGTGAGAACGTGTGACCAAGAGAATGTGTAGCTACCTCGGAGCAAGGACGTGTAGCCAAGAGAATGTGTGGCTGCCTCAGAGCAAGGACGTGTAGCCAATGGAATGGATGGCTGCCTCGTAGCGAGGACGTGTAGCCAATGGAACGGATGGCTGCCTCGTGGCGAGGACATGTAGCCAACGAAACGGATGGCTTCCTCGTGGCGAGGATGTGTAGCCAACGGAATGGATGGCTACCTCTTGGCGAGGACATGTAGCCAACGGAATGGATGGCTGCCTCGTGGCGAGGATGTGTAGCCAAAGGAAAGGATGGCTGCCTCGTGGCGAGGACATGTAGCCAACGAAATGGATAGCTGCCTCATGGCGAGGATGTGTAGCCAACAAAATGAATGGCTACCTCATGGCGAGGACGTGTAGCCAACGGAATGGATGGCTGCCTCGTGGCGAGGACGTGTAGCCATCGGAATGGATGGCTACCTGGTGGCGAGGACGTGTAGCCAATGGAATGGATGGCTGCCTCGTGGCGAGGACGTGTAGCCATCGAAATGGATGGCTGCCTGGTGGCGAGGACGTGTAGCCAACGGAATGGATGGCTGCCTCATGGCGAGGACATGTAGCCAACGGAATGCCTCATGGCGAGGACGAGTAGCCGACGGAATGGATGGCTGCCTCGTGGCGAGGGCGTGTAGCCGAAGAAATGGATGGCTGCCTCATGGCGAGGACATGTAGTCGACGGAATTGATGGCTGCCTCATGGCAAGGACGTGTAGCCAATGGAATGGATGGCTGCCTCGTGGCGAGGACGTATAGCCAATGGAATGTGCTTGGTGCTATGCAATCATAAGGAAACAGAGATAATGCCAAACATATAATGACTCGTAGTTGAATGAGATATGCTTTCATACCTTTGTTGTGCTTACCTATAGCTGTGGTGAAGACTTGCCAGTGCAAATGGGCTTTGATGAAGACATGCCAGTGCAAATGGGTTTGGATGAAGACATGCCGGTGTAACAGGCTTTGATGAAAACATGCCGGTGCAAACGGGCTAGGCGTGCTGGTACAACGGGCTTTGATGTAGGCATGCCGGTGCAGACGGGCTTTGATGTAGGCATGTCGGTGTAAACGGACTTTGGTGTAGGCGTGTCGGTGCAGATGGGCTTTGATGTAGGCGTGCCGGTGCAGACGGGCTTTGATGTAGGCGTGCCGGTGCAGACGGGCTTTGGTGTATGCGTACCGGTGCAGACGGGCTTTGGTGCAGGTGTGCCAGTGTAAATGGGCTTTGATGTAGGCGTGCTGGTGCAGACGGGCTTTGATGTAGGTGTGCCGGTGCAGACGGGCTTTGATGAAGAGAGGGATGGACCCGATGATTCTGATGAAGAGAGGGACGTGCCCGATGATTCTTTGACTTGAGGGATGGACCCGAGGATTTTTTGACTTGAGGGATGGACCCGATGATTCTTTGACTTGAGGGATGGACCCGATGATCTTGATGATGATCGTCAAACCGGATGAACTTTGCTGTCGCTGAGGCTGATGAGCACTATTGCTTGGGGATTGAGGCAACTAAGGCTCTTTTTGATGAGCATTGCTTGGAGACTGAGGCAACTAAGGCTCTTTTTGATGAGCACTGCTTGGAGACTGAGGCAGCTAAGGCTCTTTTTGATGAGCATTGCTTGGAGACTGAGGCAGCTAAGGCTCTTTCAGACGATGCTGATAAGTCTGAAGAAGATGAGACTGATGAAGATGATGAAGGCAGAATGCGCCACTTGTAGGATTTGAATTCTTTGTCCTAATTGCGATTTGAGGAGCAATCCCCATGATCAGATTAGGATCACTTGATTATTGTACCCTGTGGGGGGAAAACACAACACTCTAGATACTTTGCAAAGATTTGAACTCAGAGATTGTTAATTTTATGCATTGCTAGACTTTATTGCACGAGTCCATCTCGGTTGGGGATGAAAATGGAGGGAGAATTTTACATGGCTCGACGAGCTGATATGTACATGTAGCAAATGATGGATTGTGTATGGGATAAATGTATATATGTATGATGATGAATGGGTTGATGAGGTGAATAGATTACGAACCCTCTCCCATGAACTTCATAAGTATATGAGTGATGATTGAGGAGCGTATGGATGACACGGTGCAGCCTAGGCAAGTCGGGGCGTGCCCTGAGAGTACACATTGAGGCAGGTGATTGATGATTGTTGGCTGATAAGAACAAGGTGTGCCGCGCATCCGAAATGGCAAGCAGCAGAGGAAGTGCAGAGAATGCCTTGGCTTTGGAGAGATGACTAGGCGAAGCCCCAGTTGATAATGCAAAGAAAACTCGGAGTGAATCTGGTAAGGAGAGCCTGAGAGAACAGCTTAACAAAGCCCTAGCTTGAAGAGATTCAATGCAGCCCTATTGCAGACAGAGTCATCACGTGGCCGAGGAGGCATCCATCTTTCAAACTTTAGTCAATCAGTCATTGGACAAGACTCGGAAATATATACGTGCAAGGGCACATCTTTCGAAAAGTGGGAATGAATCCCATTTTGTGTAACACATTCGCTTTTGGGTTTGACTCTTTTGGGAGAGTATAAGCATCACAAGGTGTGAAAAAGTGTATGGAAGCCCCTGCTGACAGAAAGACAGTGTTTGGCTCTATTTTCCTAGAATGTAGATACAGAAGACTTATCGAGACATTCGAAAACTTGTCTTATTCATGATGATCACAAGGCTGCTTAAAACCCTTCATTGATGTTCGGTTTATTCAACCACTAAGCTTAATATGAACTAATATTTTGATTAATCACAAGGAGAAAACAAACTGATATCAAGAATCAAATTTGGAAAGGTGGAAAGAGTATTTGTGCGTAGGGACGCCCTTGATGAGATCGATTTTTTGAGATTTGAACGTATTTGTGACCGGACCATTTCTGGTTGCCTACGTTCCCCCCATGGCGAGGAGCTCACGTCACCGTAGTTCGGGCAAGTCCAGATTGAAAGAGAAGGAATATGGAGATTTGAGGTTTTGAGAATCTTTGAGGATTTTGAGGATTTTTCTCGAGAATTGGAGAGTTGAAGAACATGTCTCCTTGGAGTGTCCCTGAAAGACACGGATGCGAAGCCCCAGTGAGGCATTCACGGGAAGTGTTTGTGGAGAAGAAATGAAATATGCTCACATAAAATGTCAAATGAATTGGATTTGCATAATCTCTGATTGATGACCTTGCACCGAGATGGATTAGATTTTAACTTAAGCAAGCAACGAAGCATTAATTTGATTTAGATCTTGATGAAATTAGAATGAAATTGCTATCCGGTAGGAATTGTAGCTGGGTTTCAGGGTTTCGATCGGCCATCGGATGATTTGGAAAGTTGTGTAAATCATGACCTCTTGAGATGAGAGGTCGGCTGGGCCTTTTTCTGACTGAACCTCTAAAAATGAGAGGTTGGCTTTCAAGGATGTGTTTAGGATTTCTATAGTGAGGATATTGATTGCCTCCAAGAATGAGAGGTCAAACTTGGCTTTGGCCAAAGGCAAAGGCAATGGTAATGGGAATATCCTCTAAAATGAGATGATGGCTTGGGATTAGTTGAAGGTAATGGTGAGGGGACATCCATGCTGTCTCTTTATTTGCTCTGAAACTCTCTTTGAGTAAACAAATAGATCCTTTAATTTTTGCTTTTGAGAAAATTGCTAGGGACTAGGCTCTCCTCTTTTTTTTTCATCATTTTTTTTATTTATTATTTTTTTTGAGAGAGAACTTATGCTAGTCCCTAGTGCGGATCTTTGCATTCCGCCATTCTTTAAGCTTGGAGGCGGTCAATCTTCCTTTGAATCATGGGAGCCTCAAGCATAGTCCCTCTTTCTTTTGGAGATGGCTAAACGGGGTTTCAAAACATGCCGATCTTGAAATGTAGGGGTATTGTTTGGTGAGGGTAAGGTAATGGCTTTCCTATGGTGAAAGGCTTCAACTGCAATCCCTACCGAATAATCCAAATGAGATTAAGGCTTCATTTCTTGCTTAAGCTTGATTGCTAAGGATTCATGCAAATTCCTGATCAACGAAATGATGAGGACGATGAAAGAGATATGAGCATATGAGATGCAAAACAGGGAATTGATGGCCCCAATTTGAGAAGAATCTTAGTTGATTTTCTCATCCCGATTAATTTAAATATTAATCATTTCAAGAAATTATTGATTGAGCAGCACAAGTGATCAAATAGAATAAAACCATTTCAATTAAGTGTAACGTGGGTGTGCAAGTGATGTCTCGAGTCTAGCAAGAAAACAAATAAAGACTTTTAATATTGAAATAAAAAGACTGGTCCAACTTGGACTTAACAGACTCGAGACTCAAGAGGGACGTTCTAGATCCTACGAAGACTGATTGACTGCATCAACTTCGGATGGGCGAGAAACTCCAGACTTGGCTAGCCACCACATTTTCTAAACCAGACATCACGGATTCTGAATCAGATAAAGATCACTTGGACACTTGAACTGCCTCCGTCTCGGGAATGTGGACCAAACGAGCGCCGGAAACAAGAGCACACACCCAACTTGCCGTAGCCTTGTAGAGGAGAAGTCGTGTATAAGGTGGGAGAGGAAAGAACCTTGAGAAGGTACGGGAGAGGGAAGAAAGAGAAAGGAGATGGACTCATGCAAGCGTCTTATTAATGTGCAAGTAGAAATCGATGTCTTTTAAGTCCTAGGAACGGTTGGAAAAGGATAAGCCTTTATTTTCGCAATCTAAACCTCGGGGGAACCTAGGGACGCAACATTCGAAAATATACCAAATGTGTTGGTTAAAAATCAATAATAGGTAATAATACCTAAATAAAACCTGAGCATTTATGGGACGGACGAGTAATCCCAATTTCTGGAGAAATTTGGGCAGCATAATGGGTATTCCCAAAGAAATTCAAGGAAAAATCCGGCATGACCTCTCGTCGGTGCACGTTGACAATGCGGCATGATCTCTCGTTAGAACATGTCGCGAGAGTGACATGTCCATACGTGAAACTATGTTGCATTGGCAACATGCCCATACGTGCTAGCTTTTGAGATAGGTATGAAAGGCCTCTTATAAATTTTTAAACAATTCATTTTAGTGTATATGAAAATGTTGTGTCAAAAACCAACCGTTGGGTAAGCTTGAAAAGTGTGGCTCCACCTATGATGCGCTAGGGGATTAGGATTGATTTCAGGCGCTCAAGCGTAGGCGAACTACATCACCGTCCGCGATGCTGTCAATCGCACCCAAGGGCTCTAGATCTATGTGACGTAGTGTGCGGATGACTATGTTCCTTTATTTGCGAAAAGATTTTTTTTTATTTGTTTTTGGAAAAGGGGTGAGAAATGAAAAACAACACACACACATCCAACCCCACAGAGTAGAATAAGCAAATAAACATAATCTGATCATGGGGCCGCCTTACAATCACAACCTGCACCAAGAAATCAAATCATGCAGAGTGGCCACAACTGTCGCGTGACACAGGATAGCTATGGCAAGTTCTGTCGCGTGACACCATCAGCCACAATTCCAGAATCTCAAGCAAACTGAGCCCCAGCCTCCAAGCAAGATAAACATACAAACCCAGGTCTCACAGAGAACACCAGAAGCATACATAGAGTACAAAGACAACAAAGCACATAAAATGCATTTAAGCACATAAAATGTCACACAACAAAGAACACACAAATGAATGAAATGGACGTTGAACAAGAACGAAAGTTTGACCCACTTTTTGAAAAACAAGTTTCAAACGTCCCCAGCGGAGTCGCCACTGAATGTACGCTCGCCGAAAAATTTATGAAAAATGGGAGTCGCCACGCCGTTTTAAAGGAAACATTGAAAACCTTTTTGAAAATGAGAATTTGGGTTTGGGGGTTAGGTTACGTGTTGGGAAGAACCGAGAGTTCACCCAACACACCTCGTAAACGAGTCTTTTTATTGTTCAACATCCAATTCATTCAATAAGTGTGTGCAAATTGTGTGAGACAAAATATGTGATAAAATGCATATTAATGCTTTGTTATTGATGAACAGAGAACATTACATCTTGTGAACCACTTGATATAAGGGGGGCCTGTAAGTACCCAAATCCGGATCGTCCAAATCCGTCAGAAAATTAACCGAAATCCGTTAACTGGCCCGCTCCAGGTTAACCGGAACTCGTTAAACTCCCCGTTGTCGTGCCAACGAGACGTCCTGGGACTGCCCCGTGCATCCCGACATCGAACAGTACTTAACACGTGTCATCACACGTAAAAGTACGTCTTTCCCAGAAAAATGCACTTTTTGGCACTTTCCGGGGGCATTTCGGACATTTTCCGGACTGTTATTTTCAAAAACGGACAAAACCGGGACCGGGGAACGAACTCCCACATGGCTGGTGACTCATAGGGCACGTGGCAGCCATGCCACCTCCCTCTAGTCACTCTTCAATCACAAATCAAGGCCAAAAGACCAAAATACCCCTGATTTGCAAGCCAATTCCGGCCGGACTCCCTGTGCACATTTTCTGAAATTGCCAGCAAGTCTTTCAAATTCTCAAAATACCACAAAACCCCCTGGATTCAGGCCAAGTCCGTCCGGACTCCTACTGCATTTTTCACCTATAAATAGAAATGGCTGTCAAAGCCAAAAAGAGGAACTTTTTTACCCCAAAATTCACCACACCTCACGGCCCAACTGATTTTCACCCCTTCCGAGCTCCCGTTTTGTCTCGATTCGCGTGAAACCTTCGTATTTCGATCAAATACGCCCCTTACCACTTCGAAACAACCTTTCGAACTACTTTCCATGTCCCTTACACACCTTCCGAGCCAAAGGAGTCGACCCTAGCCATAGGTATAACTCCCTCTCTCTAAATCTCTCGTTTCGTCTCGGTTTACGCGCCAGTCGCTACAACCGTTTCGAACAACGTTATCAAAATGTAGACGCCTCCTTCTAACGGGGTCCGATACGTTTTAGCCCCTCGATCCTCTTCTCTTTCCGTACGAGAAGTAATCACGGGTTAAAACGGCGTTCACCGTTCACTTTACTTTGTCATTTACCAATTTCGGATCGATCGATCAGATTTGATCGTCATTTAATTTACATCATTTACAATTACAGTCGTTTGACTCGTCGATCGTCATTTACAATTCCGAGCCGATTGGCCTCGTTGATCGTCATTTACGATTCCGGATCGTTTGATTCCGTTGATACCGCACTTTAAATACTGTCATTTACAAAATCCGACCCGCTTGGATCGTGATAGTATTTACTTTTCAAAGTCCGAGTCGCAACCCGATTCGTTGATCGTATATCATTTAATACGCATTTTCCCGTAAAAATCATTAACAATGTAATGCCCGGTTCAAAACCGGAGTTCGTCCTTCGAACTCTCTTTTAAAACACGCGAAATGACGTTCGGCCTCCGAACGCTCATCTTCAAACTCAAAGCCGCCATTTGACACTTAAAATCATTTAATACGCATTTTTCCCGTAAAAATCGTTAACAATGACGCGCCCGGTTTAAAAAACCGGAGTTCGACCTTCGAACTCCTTTTCAACTCAAAGTCGACGTTTGCCACGCAAACGCTCATTTCAAACTCAAAGTCGACGTTTGCCACGCAAACGCTCATTTCAAACTCAAAGTCGACGTTTGCCACGCAAACGCTCTTTTCAAACTCAAAACCGACGTTTGTCATTCAAACGCTCGTCTTTTCAAACAAAGTCACCTAATCAACGTTTGACATTCAAACCAAGATTAAGCTTGTCATTCAAGCCCCCATTTCAAAAGACACACACACACACACACATGTTTTCGAGAAAGGTAGAAAGACTCGTCATGCGAGGCGTTTCGGGCGATCTCGTAATACTCTACCCGAAACGTAACGTGACCTCCGAACCTAACAATCTCTGGTACTAAAAAGTTTTTTACTCGTTTTTGCTGCCAATAAAAATGATCCCAGTTTTCAAAGCCTTTTCCTAAGTTTTTTCTACCAATAAAAACGACACCATTTTCTAAAAGCCGTTTCTCAACGTTTGGGCTCAAAATATAAAAACCGCGTGGCGACTCCTCATTTTTTCCTTCCCATGAAGCGAGGTCTCAGACACCAACCCCTCCGCGAAAGACAAGCGCCTTTCGCATCCGCACGAAATACCGGGTAATTTCAGGGCCACATCCCGATTACATTGAAATGGACAACTTACAACTGAAATGGACCAACTGCAAATTGGCTACATGTGTCGCCCGACACAGGACCTCGGATGGCCAAGTGTGTCATGCGACACATAGTGCCAACTTGCAGAGGCTTACAAATGCTAGATTACAGAGGAAATCAATAGCCAATCTAGATTACCAGAGGATGGAAGTGGATTACAGAGGCTTCAGAGAGATTGAGACTCGGATGAGTGTGGATATGGAACGATCCACACTCACCTTAGCATTCAAGCACCCCGCATATCAGTACTAAACAGAAGTATACATCATCACTAGAAGAAATGCATAACCAGAACATTCAGAGATCACAGGGGGAGGAATCAACACTCAGATGATTGTGGATATGGAACAATCCACACTCACCTAAGCATTTAAGCATAACACATATCATTAATAATCAAAGGCATGCAATATTACGAGAATGAAATGCAGGATCAGAACATTGGTAGATCAAAACATGACATCTTCAATCAGGTTCGAACCCGAATTGCAGATCAAACATAGCTATCAAAATAGGTTATGAAAATAGAGAGAGAGAGGATGGGAATTAGAACATTACCCTTGTAGATCCACACTCTCTATACCACGTCGGTATAGAGGGCCTTCAAATCAGCTTCAGAACCAGCCTAGGATTCTCAGATTGAGAGTTGCTTTGAAATTGCAAGTATGTGTGTGAGTGTGTGTTGAATGGGTATATGAAAGAGAGGGAGATTTGGATGAGAGAGAGAGAGAGCGAATTGTGAGAGCTTCTGGGATGACTTTGATGAAGATTACCGAAAATAGATTTGACTGAGGTTGTGAGGACGGCCGAAGATGATGGAAGCTCGGTCGAAAATAATGGAATCCGAGACCTAAGGGACGGGTTTAAGGTCTGGAACAGGGGAAGGAAAATGTCAATAGCTTAAGGAGAATTGAAGTTAGAGAACCGATTGTTTTGGGGTAGCCAGAGAGGACGGTGGGGAAGATTGGGTTGCCGGGGAAGAGTGTGTTGCTAAGGAGACGATTGGAGGGAGAGAGAGAAATGGAATTGATTGAGAGAGACTTAGGTGAGGTCTCGGTTGAGAAGCGATTGAGAGAGGGTTGGGTTAGGTTTCCGTTCAGCCGAGGTCGAGAGGGAGAGAGGTGGTTAGGACGCCATTAGAGAGAGAGAGAGCTTGAGGAAGACGATGGAAACTGTATAGAGAGAGAAGTTTGGAAGCGTCTAGAGAGAGAGAGAATGAGTTGTCTAGAGAAGGAGAACGGTGAGGAAGGCAATTGTAGTTGGAGAGAGAGGGACTGACATTATGGCTAGAGAGAGAGAGAGGTGAGGAAGAAGACGATTAGAGAGAGAGAGTAGAGAGAGAATCCCCCTCCCCTTTTTTGAAATGAGAAAATCCTTATTTAACGTTGATTGGGAATTGGCCCTTGGTGTCGCACGACCCACTGCTTCGACTTTCCATGGCTTGTTGTGTCGCACGATTTGACGAGCCAGTAACTGTTTCTGGAACATTTCAAGTTAATTCCCAACAGGTCCAAAACAATTAATTCCCTGTAGGTCCTTTTGTATGGAAAAAAATACTCAAAAGTACTTCCTTCGCGAGAAACTTATAAAAAGTTCCCGAAAGTCTCGAAATGGACCAAAAATTTACCAAAATGCCCCTAGTGCAATTTTATTACATTAAAAGGCACTTTTAAAGGGGCGCGAATTGGATTGGTGTACTTAAAGGAGCTAGGCTAAAACTAAACTCAAACTTGGAAACGGAAACTAACTTTTGAAACTAGAACTGAACTAGAAGTAATACTTGATAAGGTGAGTAGCATGCTATGGGTACTTCAACTCGTCTCCATCAAAATGTGCGATCATGTAAGTTCCTTCCTTAATAATTCGAGTGACGATGTAGGGACCTTCCCAGTTGGGAGACAACTTGTTCATCTGAGTTCGCCTTCCAGTCGACTCGATCCTCCTCGAAACATGGTCGCCTACTTCGAACGATCTTATCTTCACCTTCTTATCATGATAGCTCTAGGTTTTCTTCTTGTAATTTACCATCCTTCGATGAGCTGTATCTCGCTTTTCGTCGATCAAATCCAGTTCGATCAATCTATTGACCTCGTTCTGCTTTTTGTCGAAGAAAATTACTCTAGCTGTGGAAAATTGTAGCTCGGCCGATGCCATAGCCTCTGATCCATATGCATGAGCGAATGGGATTTCCCCCGTGGGCCCTCGAATGGTTGTGCGGACTGCCCAGAGGGCAAGAGGGAGTTCATCCAACCAGTTGCTTTTACGACCAACCAAACCCGTTTTCAATTTCTGAGAGGACCAACTTGTTCCCTGCTTCGGCTTGCCCGTTGCCATGGGGATAGGCGACTGACGACTTCTAATGCTTGACTCCAACTCTTTTCATTTCGTCTTCGAAAGCTTGGGAGAATTGTAACCCGTTATCCGATACTATTACCCGAGGAATCCCAAAATGGCACCAAATGAAGTCGTGAATGAAGTTGATGGCGTTTTCCTCAGTAATTCTGGCTAGTGGCTTGGCTTCGACCCACTTTGTGAAATAATCAATAGCTACGATCATGTACTATCAATTTCCATGGGCGGGCGGGAAGGGTCCAATTAAATCGATGCCCCACATATCAAAAGGCCAATTAGCGATCACATGAGTTTGCTCGGTTGTAGGCAGGTGAGGAAGATTGGCAAATCTTTGGCACTGGTCGCACCTTCGAACAAAATTGTGAGCGTCCGCTCTCATGTGTGGCCAATAATAGCCCATTGTAATCAACTTGTCGGCCAAATTTCTGACCCCAGGGTGTCCACCACAAACTCCACTATGTACGTCGTACATCAACTGGGTTACCTCTTGAGGGTGTACACATCTCAGTAACGGTTTACTGAAGGACCTTCTGAACAATGCATTTCCTTGATTGACATACCTCAGAACCTTTTTCTTGATGGCTCGAGCTGCTTTCTCGTCTTCAGGTAACTCGCCAGTTTCCAGGTATGCTTGCATTTCCTCGACCCAGCACTTGGTGTAGACCCAGTTTCTAGTAGTGTCCTCCAAACATTAAATCTGAACTCTCTCATAAGCTAGATGTTCGAGATAAGAGATAGGTTCTTCGTGTGGCTCATCTGATGTGGCCAATTTTGAGAGTAGGTCGGCCAATTCATTGTCGTCATGACCAACCTTCTGTATCTCCCAAAATTCCAAGTCCTTGATCAGCTTCTTCACCAGGTCGCAGTATTTGACCAAAGTGGGATTCAGCACTTCGTACTCTCCTTTGACTTGGTTGACTATCAACTGAGAATCACAGTAGGCTACTATCTTGGTAGCCCCAAAACACTTCGCGTACTCAATAGCAGCAACCAAAGCTTTATATTCGACCTGGTTGTTGGAAGCTTCAAACTTGAATCTCAGTGCCTCCTCATAAATGGTTCTTGATTCCGGCTCGACCAACACAATTACGGCACCACTGACGTTCTTTGTTGCCGACCCATCTGAGTACACCTTCCAGCAATCATCGTGCAAACTTGTGGTTGGCTGAGTCTCTGTCTCCTTTCCTTTTTCCTTCTTCTTCTGAGCTCAAACTTCGCTATCTCCCTTGGTGAACGTAAGCTCGACTAAGAAGTCTTCCAAAGCTTGAGATTTTAATGCCTTTCGAGGCCGATACTCGATGTCGAATTCTGTGAGAGCAATTGACCAGTTGAGTAAGCGGCCTGAACTTTCTGGCTTGTGTAGGATCTTCCTCAGGGGTACATTTGTAAGTACAACAATCGGGTGAGCCAGAAAATAAGCTCGCAACTTCCTGGAAGCTACGACCAAAGCATATGCTACCTTCTCTGCATTATAGTATCTACTTTCCACGTCGGACAAGGCCTTGCTTACGTAATATACGGGCTTCTGAAGTCCTCCTTCTTCTCGACCTAAAACCGCGGCCACAGCTTGGTCGCCAACAGATAGATAAAAAAACAACGTTTCCCCAACAACCGGTGTGGGGACCCCGACCCGAAACCTAACACGTGCCCCGAGCGGGAGTGTCCCCTTACTAAACAAAGACCACCTGAATTTTCAAAAACTTTAACTTAACTTTGAAAAGAATACAACTTTAACTTTACCATTCAAATAGTAACTTGAGTCATCTCCACTTGGAGGAAAATTTAAAACAAACTTTGAAAGATAAACAACATGTTAAGTTACAAAAGATCCCAAATAAAAGTTATTCAAAAGTTGTTATATAAACAAACTCCAACAAAGGAGTGATACCAAAATACAACCACAATCCCATCTAAGACATATACATACCTAACAACCCAAAATACACGTACAAACTCCGTTCCGTCCTCACTGGTCGGGTCCTCCTGTCTCAGGTCGATCTAAAACA
The DNA here is from genome assembly GCA_022495995.1 of Adenophora triphylla var. japonica. NCBI lineage: Eukaryota > Viridiplantae > Streptophyta > Magnoliopsida > Asterales > Campanulaceae > Adenophora > Adenophora triphylla. The sequence goes on from JAFEMH010003786.1 coordinate 137,626, forward strand.
TTAAAGGGAGCAGGGTGAGAATAAATCTCAATAAGCTGTTATGAATGCAACAATATGCCAAGTAAGACGCAACACATAACAAGGTGCATATAACAAATTGGAAAAGCCGTAAACACCTTACATTATCTTGGTTTACCTTTTCCCGTCTGAATAATAAGTCGTACAACATTGGGAGATAAAACTCCACTCATTTGTGAACTACTTAGGCATATTCACATCTTATAAGACCCGTTTTTTAGGGAACCATATAAGATACTAGCACTCTGTAAGGATTTTGGCACAATACATATGCTATAACCCTAGTCTGTGGCCACAGAAGGGGACAGTCACAGGTATAACGTAATCCGATCACTCTATAGAACAACTTCCATAAATGATTGTATTGAATCATACCCCTAAACATCAGCTGATTAACACAACTTCAAGCACATAATAGTTACTTGAAAAGAAATCCACCAAAGGGATAAATAAAGAACAACATGGTATTCATACTCATGTTTAAATCAATACCATAGTGCAACATACATTTCATACACTATTTATATCACAAACCATGGATATGAACTCAAGTAAGTCCACCATGTATAAACAACAAGCCCTACTTGTTCAATATGCAACAATACATAACCTCTATAAAGGTCCAAGTTCAAATTACCAAGTTTGATTCACTTTGGTTAAGTTGCAAATCAAGGCTGCCAACCATATTCCGAACAATATTTAAACCCCTTCCACAATTCTATTTTGACCAAGTAAGATACCATTGTACAGCTAAAGTGTTCTACTTTAATCTTAGTTAAAGAGGGTTCATTTATAACCTAGGTAGATTAGGTTTACAATGCTTGAAAAATGGTTCTGAGGTGGCAGAGAATGGCACGACTCGTGCCCCAGGGCACGACTCGTGCCCAATGTATACCCCCTTAGATACAGTCGTCCCCCATTGAGCACGACTAGTCCAACCTCAAGGGACGAATCGCGCCACATGGCAAGAGTCATGCCCTCTGCCCAGAAATCAGAAACAGAGTAAAACCATCAGACATCAGCAATAACAACCAATTTCGATCATTTCCCTTTATTGTAAACTTCAGTAACACACCACTACAACTTCAACCAACTCATTTTTACCATTTCAATCCATCCCAATTCATTTCAACTCTAACCAAAACCATTTCATTACTAGAACCTTGGTCCATAATACCATGCAACACAAATTTACACTAGTTTACTACCAAACCCAACCATTTCACAACCATTTATATAACTTCTACCACAACCTCATTCTCTTTATTCCGAAACCCAAATAAAACACCAAATTTTTAACAAACAATATTTATAAAGCTACAACATCAACTTTAACATTCCATAAACATATTTTGAAAAGAAATCATAATAACTTACTGGAATAATGCGAAATGAAATATTTATTTGGTCCGGATAGATGCGCTCCCCTCGACGCCACGAAAAATAATATCCAAATGGATTTAAAAACGAAAAGGTATTGAGCTTGCTATGATTTTTGGAAGGAACTTAGGATTTGGTGCTTTCCATGGCTTTTTAGAGAAGAAGAAATGATACTGATAGTTAAAATGAAGCTTCCCTTTGTTATTCCATGGATAAAATTTCAATAGTTTCAAAGCTCCTTCAAGGTCATAACTAATATAACTAACACCCTAACTTCCTATCTTCCCACAAAAGCACCTCAAACTTATAAACTTTATACTTTAAAATTTTAAATATTATAAATTCACTACACACTTTATTTTTATTCCATTTAGACCCTAAATTATTAAAGTTATTCCATTTTCATCCTAACTTCACATAAATCATCAAAAACATAAAATGAGCACGTAACTTAGCAAGTAGCATAAAAGAAATAATTGATAAACTACAACCCCCACCCCCACGTGCTCAACGTGTGCTAAAATAGTGCCTAATATTAGGGTCGTGACACTCACTCCCCCTTAAAGAAAATTCGCCCCGAATTTTAAATAAACTTACTTGCACGCTCAAACAACCAAGGGTACTTTCCTCTCATCTCCGACTCTAGCTCCCAAGTAGCCTCTTCTATGGTATGATTCTTCCATAGGATCTTCACTACCGGGTTGCTCTTAGTTCTCAATTCCTTAACTTGAAACTCCAAGATTCTCAACGGTTCCTCAATATAAGACATATCCGCTTGAATCTCTTCGGGAGGTGAACTCAAAATATGGGAGGAATCATGACAATATTTTCTCAACATAGAAACATGGAACACGTCGTGAAGCAATGAAAAGGATGGAGGCAACGCTAACCGGTAAGCTGATTCCCCAATCTTTTTTAAAATCTCAAATGGCTCGACAAACCTCGAAGCTAATTTCCCTTTATTCCCAAACCTTTTAATCCCAGTCCTCGGAGAGATCTTCAAGAACACTAAGTCACCAACCTGAAAGGATAAGTCTCATCTTCTATTATCGGCGTAGCTCTTCTGCCTACTCTGAGCCGTCTTCAACCGATCTCGGATCACCTTGATTTTCTCCGTTGAATCTCTAACCAAATCCGGACCCCAAAGCTTAGCTTCACCAACCTCATCCCAACACATAGGAGATCTACACTTTCTACCATACAACGCCTCATACGGAGCCATCTCAATGCTATATTGGTAATTGTTGTTGTAAGCAAACTCAACCAACGGTAGATGATCCTCCCAAGATAAATGAAATTCCATCACACAAGCTCGTAACATATCCTCAAGTATCTGAATGGTTCTCTCGGTCTGCCCATCTATTTGAGGATGAAACGCCGTGCTAAAACATAATTTAGAACCCAAAGCTTCATGCAATGCCCTCCAAAATCTAGAAGTGAATCTCGAATCTCTATCGAAAACAATACTAACTGTAACTCCATGAAGTCTAACAATCTCCCTCATATACAATTGAGCTAACCTTTCCATCGAGAACTTGGTTGACACAGGAAGAAAATGAGCTGACTTGGTCAATCTATCCATGATAACCCAAATAGCATCCATCTTCCTCGCGGTAGGAGGCAACCCGGTTATAAAATCCATTGAAATCCCTTCCCATTTCCACTCCGAAATGTCTAACGGTTGAAGTAGCCCCGTCGGTCTCTGATGCTCGGGTTTGACTAGTTGACACGTTAAACACTCAGACACAAAATCCGCTATTTCTCTCTTCATCCCATTCCACCAATATCCTTGTTTCAAATCTTGGTACATCTTCGTACTACCCACATGAATAGCAAACTTAGATATATGGCCATCCTCTAACACACGCCTCTTGATCTCCGGTGATGAAGGAACACAAATTCTGCCTTGAAAGGTTAAAATTCCATCTTTATTCAATGCAAATTCCCCGGCTTTTCCATCTTGCACTTGCCCCAAAATTTTCTTTAACTTTAGATCACTTTGTTGAGCTTCTACCAAATCTCCATACAAGGTCGGGATGGCTCGCACATTCGCAAAAATCATCTCACTCCTTGACTCTCGGGAACTCAAAGTTGACAAATAAGCCTTTCGGATCATCGCATCCGCAACTACATTTGCCTTCCCCGGATGATATGAAATCACACAATCAAAATCCTTCAAGAATTCTAACCATCTTCTTTGCTGGTTATTCAACTCCTTTTGTGTAAACAAATACTTCAAACTTTGGTGATCAGTGAAAATTTCAAATCTCGCCCCATAAAGATAATACTTCCACTTATGCAATGCAAACACAATCGCAGCCAATTCCATGTCATGGGTAGGGTAGTTCTGTTCCACCGGTGATAACTTCCGAGAGGCATAAGCAATCACTTTTCCACCTTGCATTAGAACAAATCCCAATCCTTCCTTCGAGGCGTCTCTAAAGATGACAAAATTCTCGCAACCATCCGGAAGGGTAAGAACGGGAGATGATGTCAACCTCTTCTTCAATTGAACAAAACTTGCTTCACACTTGGAATCCCACATAAAAGGTACATCCTTTCGAGTCAGTCTTGTTAACGGAGTTGCTATTCGAGAAAAACCCTCAATGAATCTTCTGTAATACCCCGCCAAACCAAGAAAGCTACGAACCTCAGTCACAGTTGAAGGTTGCTTCCAATTGACTACGGCTTCAATTTTTGAAGGATCAACGGATATCCCTGAACTAGACACCACGTGCCCCAATAAAGAGATATGCTCAAGCCAAAACTTGCACTTGCTGAACTTGGCAAACAACTGCTTCTCACAAAGAAGGGATACGACAATCCTCAAATGATTCTCATGCTCTTCCCGGGATTTAGAATAGACAAGGATGTCGTCTATGAAAACCACTACAAAGCTGTCAAGGTACGGCTTGAAGATACGGTTCATCATATCCATGAATACGGCCGGAGCATTAGTCAACCCGAAAGGCATAATCACAAACTTGTAATGACCATATCTCGTCCTGAAAGCTGTCTTTGAAATGTCATCCGGTCTAATCTTCAACTGATGGTATCCGCTTCTCAAATCAACTTTTGAGTAGATCACGGAACCTTGGAGTTGATCGAACAAGTCATCAATATGCGGGAGAGGGTATTTATTCTTTATGGTTGCTTGATTCAATAAACGATAATCGATACACAATCTCAAGGTGCCATCCTTCTTCCGAACAAACAAAACCGGTGCTCCCCAAGGTGACACACTTGGACGGATAAACCCCCGGTCTAGCAGTTCTTGCAACTGAATCTTCAACTCCTTCAACTCATCCGAAGCCATTCTATAGGGTGCTTTAGAGATAGGTGAAGTACCGTGCAAAACTCTACCGCATGATCCGGAGGCATATAGTACTCACTTGAAAACACATCACTAAATTCATTAACCACCGGGACATGAGCTAATTCAGGGGATTTCTTACTTGAATCTACCACATAATTCAAATACCCGCACACCCTTTAGATAACATTTTTCTAGCCTTTAAAGCAGAAATAACATGTATACCAAACATAGATTTATCTGCATCAAACACAAAAGTAGGCATATCGGGCATAGCAAATGAGACCCGCTTTCTACGACAATCTACCAAAGTATGGTAATGACTCAACCAGTCCATACCAAGAATGACATCAAAGTCCCGGATTTGTAACTCTACTAAATCCGCCGGCAATACATGCCCACAAATAGTCACATCACAACCATTATAAACCAAAGAAGAAGTGAGACACTCTCCCATAAGAGTCGAAACCTCTAGCACATAAGGTATAAATTCAGGTAACTTATGCAATGCAAATGCAAAATGAGATGCCACAAATGAATGGGAAGACCCGGGATCTATCAGGATGCGGGCCTTGACTCCTGAGACAGGGACAATACCTCTAATAACAGCGTTAGGGTCAACCTCTCCTCTACCCAAAGCAAAAACTCTCCCCTGTACTCTATCCTTTGGCTTCCCTTTATTATCTCTTTTAACTCCTCCTCTTTGTCCCCCTTGACTACTACTCGCTGCTTGCCCTCGTTTCAACTTAGGACAATTCTTCCGGAAATGGCCTGCTCCTCCACACTCTAAGCATTTTCCCTGCTTGCTCGAACACCTATCTTCTGAATGACCCATCTTCTTGCAATAACCACAAACAATCCCAAACTGACTTGAAGTAGGTCGAGCTGTCAGAGCCGCCACATTTCCTCCTCTTGCTACCCCCGGGGCTGAGAACCTTTGCTGCCCTCTACTCTGTCCCGAACCTTGACCTTGGAATCATTGCTTACTTCCACTTCCTCCTTCAGATTTACCCCGATGCTCCTCAATGTCATTCTCTATTCGATAGGCTCTATTCACCGCCGCTTGGAAATCTGTGAAGGCGTGTGTCAATAATTGCTAAACTCCAGCCTTAACCTTTCACGAACCGGTATACTCATCTCTTTTCTTTCGGCACCAAATGGGGACAATATCGAGCTAGCTCCGTAAACTTTGTAGAGTATTGCACTATAGTCATCGTTCCTTGCTCCAATCTCAGAAATTCCACCTCCTTCTTGTCTCTTGTAACCATAGGAATGAAGTGATCCCAAAACTTACGAGTGAAGTTCTCCCACGTCTGCGGTGTATGATCCCAGTCCCAACTGTCCTTCACTATGTGCCACCAATGCTCGGCAGGTCCTTCCAACTTGAGGACAGCGCACCTCACTTTTTCCTCGTCCGGACTCTCCATTGCTGCGAAAATCTTGTTCATAGCTTCAAGCCATCTCTCTGCCTTCAGAGGATCTGGATCTCCATTAAAGCTAGGCGAAGCCATCTTGATGAATTTCTCCAAACCATGCCCATGTCTGCCTTCTTGGTGATGCTGTGCTTGCCCCTGAGCTGCCACGTTTTGCAAAAATACCTGGAACATGTTCATCATCTCAGCATTCGGATTGCCATCTCCCCCTGCATTGCCAACATTGCCCTGAGCCCGTTGCTGATCGTCATAATTCCCAGCCATTAGAATAAACTCCTGCATCAAACACTCGGCGTCAGTTATCACACACTCCACCTTAAACTAGACATCTACCCTTGACCTCTAGACGAGGCTCTGATACCAACTGTGGGGACCCCGACCCGAAACCTAACACATGCCCCGAGCGGGAGTGTCCCGTTACTAAATAAAGACCACCTGAATTTTCAAAAACTTTAACTTAACTTTGAAAAGAACACAACTTTAACTTTACCATTCAAATACTAACTTGAGTCATCTCCACTTGGAGGAAAATTTAAAACAAACTTTGAAAGATAAACAACATGTTAAGTTACAAAAGATCCCAAATAAAAGTTATACAAAAGTTGTTATATAAACAAACTCCAACAAAGGAGTGATACTAAAATACAACCACAATCCCATCTAAGACATATGCATACCCAACAACCCAAAAGACACGTACAAACTCCGTTCCGTCCTCACTGGCCGGGTCCTCTTGTCTCAGGTCGATCTAAAACATTAAAGGGAGAAGGGTGAGAATAAATCTCAATAAGCTATTATGAATGCAAAAATATGCCAAGTAAGATGCAACACATAACAAGGTGCATATAACACATTGGAAAAGCCGTAAACACATTACATTACCTTGGTTTACCTTTTCCTGTCTGAATAATAAGCCGTACAACATTGGGAGATAAAACTCCACTCATTTGTGAACTGCTTAGGCATATTCACATCTTATAAAACCCATTTTTCAGGGAACAATATAAGATACTAGCAACTCTGTAAGGCTTTTGGCACAATACAGATGCTATAACCCCAGTCTGTGGCCACAGAAGGGGACAGTCACAGGTATAACGTAATCCGATCACTCAATAGAACAATTTCCATAAATGATCGTATTCCGTCATACCCATAAACATCAGCTGATTAACACAAGTTCAAGCACATAATAGTTACTTGAAAAGAAATCCACCAAAGGGATAAATAAAGAACAACATGGTATTCATACTCATGTTTAAATCAATACCATAGTGCAACATACATTTCATACACTATTTATATCACAAACAATGGATATGAACTCAAGTAAGGCCATCATGTATAAACAACAAGCCCTGCATGTTCAATATGCAACAATACATAACCTCTATAAAGGTCCAAGTTCAAATTACCAAGTTTGATTCACTTTGGTTAAGTTGCAAATCAAGGCTGCCAACCATTTTCTGAACAATATTTAAACCCCTTCCACAATTCCATTTTGACCAAGTAAGATACCATTGTATAGCTAAAGTGTTCTACTTTAATCTTAGTTAAAGAGATTTCATTTATATCCTAGGTAGATTAGGTTTACAATGCTTGAAAAATGGTTCAGAGGTTGCACAACATGGCACGACCTAATGTATACCCCCTCAGATACAGTCGTCCCCCATTGAGCACGACTAGTCCAACCTCAAGGGACGACTCGTGCCCCAGGGCACGAGTCGTGCCCTCTGCCCAAAAATCAGAAACAGAGTAAAAACATCAGACATCAGCAATAACAACCAATTTTGGCCATTTCCCTTTGTTGTAAACTTCAGTAACACACCACTACAACTTCAGCTAACTCATTTTTACCATTCCAATCCATCCCCATTCATTTCAACTCTAACCAAAACCATTACATTACTAGAACCTTGGTCCATAATACCATGCAACACTAATTTACACTAGTTTACTACCAAACCCAACCATTTCACAACCATTTATATAACTTCTACCACAACCTCATTCTCTTTATTCCAAAACCCAAATAAAACCCCAAATTTTTAGCAAACAATATTTATAATGCTACAATATCAACTTTAACATTCCATGAACATATTTTGAAAAGAAATCATAATAACTTACTAGAATAATGCGAAATGAAATATTTATTGTCCGGATAGATGCGCTCCCCTCGACGCCACGAACAATAATATCCGAACGGATTTAAAAACGAAAAGGTATTGAGCTTGCTATGATTTTTGGAAGGAACTTAGGGTTTGGTGCTCTCCATGGCTATTTAGAGAAGAAGAAATGATACTGATAGTTAAAATGAAGCTTCCCTTTGTTATTTCATGGATAAAATTTCAATAGTTTCAATTAAGCTCCTTCAAGGCCATAACTAATATAACTAACACCCTAACTTCCTATCTTCCCACAAAAGCACCTCAAACTTATAAACTTTATACTTTAAAATTTTAAATATTATAAATTCACCACACAATTTATTTTTATTCCATTTAGATCCTGAATTATTAAAGTTAATTCCATTTTCATCCTAACTTCACATGAATCATCAAAAACATAAAATGAGCACATAACTTAGCAAATAGCATAAAAGACATAATTGATAAACTACAACCCCCACCCCACGTGCTCAACGTGTGCTAAAATAGTGCTTAATATTAGGGTCGTGACAACCAGGCTGCTTATCAATGGCGGAGTGGCGAGGTACTCCTTAAGCTGCTGGAACGATGAATGACATTCGGCCATCCACTCAATATTTTTCGTCCCCCTCAATGATTTTAAAAAGGGGAGAGATCTTTCCGCCGACTTAGCTATAAAGCGACCTAGGGCTGCAACCCTATCGTTGAGTCGCTGCATCTCCTTGATATTTGTGGGCTCCTTCATGTCGACCAGAGCCTTGATCTTTTCTGGATTGGCTTCAATACCTCGTTGAGAAACCATAAAGCCAAGAAATTTACCAGCTGCCATGCTGAACACACACTTACTCGGGTTAAGCTTCATGTCATTTGCTCGTAAATTGGCGAACGTTTCCTTTAGGTCAACCACGTGACGTCCAACCTTTGTTTTGATGACCATATCGTTGATTTAGACCTCCATGTTTCGGCCAATTTATGAGGCAAAGACCTTGTTGACCATCCTTTGATAGGTCGCTCCTGCATTCTTCAAATCGAACGGCATCATAGTGTAGCAATAGATACCTCCTGCAGCTTGGAAAGCCGTCTTCACTATGTCGTCCTTGTGCATTTTGATCTGATGATAGCCCGAGTAAGCTTCGAGGAATCTTAATGTGGTGTGTCCAGCTATTGAATCTACGAGCTTGTCGATTCGAGGCAGAGGATAACTATCTTTGGGATAGGCTAGATTCAGGTTGGTAAAGTCGACACACATCTTCCACTTACCATTGGATTTCTTCACCATTACCACATTAGCTAGCCAAGTAGTGTGAGTAGCCTCCTTGATGATACCTGCACTTAAAAGTTTTTGTACCTCAAGTTTGATTGCTTCCTCTTTGTCACGAGCAAAGCTTCGCAGCTTCTGTACTTTGTATTTCATGGTTGGGTTAACCTCTAGCCTATGAACAACGACCTCCTCCTTTATTCCTTTCATGTATTATACTCGCCAAGCAAAGATGTCACTGCTCTCCTTTAGTAGCTCGATGATTTCTACTCATTCTTCAGCTAACAACTGCTTATCAATCTGAATTTTTTGTTCGGGATAAGAAGGATTTATTATCACTGCTTCTAGCTCGTCAACAGCCTAAAGTTTTGGACCATCTCTAAACTGCAGGGTCTCGATAATGATCTCGCAAACTCTTCGTCTTTCTTCATCCCCCAAATGTGGAGCCTCTTCAACAATCATATCATCCAATTCAGCTGCGATCTCACTGTGGTGGCCCCCGAGTTATTGTCAATCTGTAGGCATAGCTCACCTATGAAGACTTGGTCGACCATAACTGCATCTGAATCGACCATGGTGTTTTGAGAAGGAAATGTCGGCTCAGTCATGATGTCATCATGTGAGTGATAGGTCGCTTATTCCATGCAGGTGATCGTAGATAGCCACGAAGTTGTGGTGACAGACTTTGATAGCTTTAAATACCCCTCAGGAGTTTCAACCTCTAGCTCCCTCTTCTTTCTCATTCTAAGGACGTGATCAAGGTAAGCTCGAGCTATAATTTGCAGGCATCCCACTCCAGAAAGCGTGGGGAACTTAACTCGTTGATGAGGAATAGAGGCCACCAATCAAAGTGCAACCTGGCCAGGAATACCTAAAATAGCAGCATAATCACTATTTACATCAATAACAATGAAAGTTACCTTGGTAGTGACCCTGAATGGATGCTGGCCTATGTCAACATCTAGCTCAATCGGCCCCTTTGCATCCACCCTATGATTGGTGAAGCCTTCGAGTCGACCATCATACTGTGACAGCTGCTCCTTTGAGAGTCCCATTTCTTTGAACGTTTTGTAAAATAGAATGTCTTTGCAGGCCCCCGTGCCTATCAAGAGTTTGTTCGTCGTACACCCATCAATCAATCCTGGGATAATGAGAACTTGCTCTCTGGCCGCCACATTAGTTGCTAGTTCGTCTGGATAGAAGCTGATAACCTTGTCCCTTATGTAGCTTTTAGGCGGAACGTGAGGGACCTTGTTGAGCTGGAATATCTTGTGTTTCAGGGCGGTGTTGCTAGCTTGCTCAGTGATTACTCCCAAATTCAATCTAGGTTGCCTCGGTTCTTGTGCACCACCAGCAGGTCGCTCACCGCCACCAGGCTGAGCAGCCTTCACATACCTATCGAGCTTACCATCGTCGACCCATTTCTAAAATGATACATTTCAAACTCATACAATTTTCCGTAGTATGGCCCGTATCCTTGTGATATTCACAATATTTACTGTTGTCCCTTCTGAACTTATTTCCTGGGTTCATTGGGGCTGGTGGACCTAGCTCGACCGTATTCAAAATTTCAGAGCGACTTACTGTCAGCAGGGTAAATGTCTCGGGCACTCTCTCAGTTGCTCTGGTTCTGTTCTTCCCATTCTTGTTGTTACTACCATTTTTGGCTTGGTCTTTCTTATCATCATCAACGACCTCAGCCTTGGAACCTGTTCCTTTCTTCTTTTCTTTCCTCTCTTCAGCAATGGCCACATTTTAGGCCCTTTCAAACAGCTCTTGACGGGTCATCACGCTCCTGACCTGCAGCTCGTAATCTAGGTCAATTGAGGTCACCCCATTTCTAAAGCAATTTATCACTTCCCTATCCGTCAGGTCCTCCTCGATCTTGTTGACCATCTCCTTGAACTTGGTATAATAGCTCATCGAGCTTTCATTTTTTCCTTGTACCAAATTGTTCAAGTCGGTGATTGTCAATTTTTGAGCTCCAGCCATCGAGAAGCGATCTAGAAACTTTTTTCTCATGTAATGCCAGTTGGTAATACAACCTGGTGCCAAACCCTTAAACCAAGTTAAGGCTGCCCCTGTGAGAGTGCTAGTAAGTGCCTTGCACATCATGTCATCATCGTTGGAGACGAAACACATAGTAGCTTCCAAATGCTGTATATGACTCTGGGCATTGGTTGCACCTGAATATTTTTCAAGAGTGGGCAACCTGAAACCTTTGGGAGGTCGACGGTCGAGCAACTCCTTGGACAAGGGACAAAGAGTAAAGTCATTTCGTTCGCCCTTTCCAGCATCCTCTTTTTTATCGGCCTCCCATTGTTTAAACTTTTTATTCCACTGCAACCATTCCCTAGCATCTGGATTGTCGTCCCTTGCATGGGAGACGTCATTGGATCTTTGTCGCTCTTCATGATGAGGTTCCCTCCTTGAGTTAGCCCTACGCCTTTCACTTCTGGGGGGAGTCACCTCTCTACCTCACCTGTCCCTGTGGGAAGGCAACCTCACTGAAATCACGGCGACCTGTGCCTATCTTCCCTTACTGGCGACCTGCACCCATCTTGATCCCTGTGAGATTGCGATCTAACTGATCTAACTGGCGACCTGCTCCCATTTCTCTCGCGGTGGGACTGCGATCTCTCGGTTCCAGCTGGCGACCCACGCCTATTCCTTTCAGCCTCCCTCTGTCGTCTTAACTCAGACTCATCTTCCTGCTCCCTGTTCGTATTGAGATGACTACGCAAGTCATCAGGCGGAACAGGTATATGTGTACGAATGTGTGGTACGATTTGCCTCTCCTAATTCTGTCTGTTACTCCCGTTCTACCTAGCACTTCCGTCGGGCTGCATGTGAGAGACTTGTGAGGGGGCTGCTCTCTCTGACCTTCTGTCATTCTGCTCAGGCTCCTCCTCCATTGCCAGTAACTCCTCTAAGATTCAAGCCCGCTCCACCAGCATCTCTTTTCTACTGAGGGGATTGGTTGAGGGACCTGGTCTGTCGCCTGCAGCCATTCGCCCTGCTTGACGCTTTGGAGGGGGCTGAGCTCTTTTCTCGACCATGGGCCTTTTCTCCCTTCTGCCGTCAGGCAAGCCTCTGCCATCAGAAATCCTATTCGAATGTGTCGCCCTTCCATGCGGACGCATCGGGGGAGGAGGAGGAGGCATATTAGCATGGCGATTGCCTGCACCGGCCTCTGTGTTAGCACTGGTGTTTCCCTCATTATGTTCGTTTGAAGCCTCTGACACATGACCATCAGAAGTCACAATGATGATGGGTTGTAAGAAATTTTGAGGTCAAAAAAGCACGATTCCCGGCAATGGAACCAAACTGATGCTGCAAGAATTGTGTCGTTATCAATCTCCATCCAGCTGCAAGATCAATCTCCTGACTTCTGACCTGAAAATAGAACCCACGACTAGTCGGACTGGTGTCCGGCGAAGACCCTCGGGCGTGAGGATAAGTACGGTGTATGAGAGCTAAATAATTATAAGGAACAATGTATTCTCAAATAATCAAAAAGCAATTACCTTGGAATGGTTGACATTGCCTTGTTTTTATAATAGTTGATGAGAGATATAATTGTGATAGGAATGTATTAAATCCCTATAATCTCGGATCAGATATGCATAAGAGATCTTGTCCACGAATAACTCCTGATTTGTAGGGAGTCTGTTATGGAAAGACTTTTGTTCACACCCGAACTCTGTAGGTCTTCATTTAATATAATAGGTCGAGGTCGCCTATTGAGTCTAGGTCGACCTGACTGATGGATGAGATCGGATCATGCCCGAACTGAGATCTGGATCGTATGTCGGACCATGCTAAGTCGGGACCTCATAGGTCGAACAAAGAGCTTAGGTCGACTGATCATGTTGTTGGGCCATGGGCCCGGTAATAATTGGGCCTAGCTCACTGAGAATGTGGTGGCAATAATAGGTAGATAATTGGGCTTACTCGTTGGGCCTAGCCCATCACATTTATTCCATTCAGCATTTAATTTTTTATTCGAAGATAACGGTCTTGTATATTATAAGAGCTAATATGTATGTTAATTTTCCAAATCAGACATACAGTACAATTTTATTTTATTTTTTGCATTTTGAGTTTTGAGCTATGGTTTAAATAATTAGCTGTTAGGGATGGCAATCAGACGAGTTTAGCAATTCCCAAGATGCTCCTAATTGAATACCTGATGGATAAAATCCTCGTGTAATAAAAATTTCTTGCAAGTGTACAAGTTACCGAAGTAGCAATATACAAAAGTAAGAGTCGAACCACAGAGATTTATGTGTGAACAATTTGATTTAGTTAGTGTAAAAAGTAACCAAGGGGGGTTTGATTTTGGTTTTTCTTATAACTAATGACAAAAAGTAATTAAGCAAATAAAATAGCAAGCAAACAAAACAAGGAAGTAATTCAAGGATTAAGAAATAGTCCATGGATTAGATTCACAACATATTATCACTTTATGCTATTTAAATCATGTAAAGAAAGAATTCAATCTCATTAATTCTTGGATTCGTTCACAAAAGCATAAGATTAAGATGTTAATGTTTCCCCCAAGGTCAATACCAACATTAAAACCCTAATATCGCTATCTTGCTTATAATTTTCGCAAGGTTAATATAAACATTCAAGAATTTCTCATTAAATCATTATGAACATAAAAACCTAGATTCAAATTAATTCCGCAAGGTCATCAATTGAATCTACAATTCTCAACAATGGTCAAATTACAAATCATCCACGTAAGTGCAATGGTTCATACCCAAATTAATTTAAGAGGTCAAACGTATATTTCGCAAGGTCAATACAATTGATCTCAAGAACGATAGTTAAGAATGTTTGAGAAGAACAAGAACAAGAGAGATAGAAAGAATTAAAATCCTAGTATAAAGATCCAATATGTGCTACTACCAATCCGCAAACTAAATAATTTAGCTACTCATACCCATAACAATAGATATAAGAGATAAAATTAAGAACATAAAACCTGAAATTTTGATAAAAAATTTCAATTCTTGCTAGGGCAGTAGGGCCTGAAGTCTCCAAAAGAAAAGTAAAGTTGGCACCCTAAAAATATTCTAAAAGGAAGTATTTATACTCCACCCTAAAAACCTAAAATCAAAAGGAAAAAAGAAAATAAAAATCAAAAGTTTTAAAAGAAGCCAACAACACAGTCGGCCAACACAAAGCACTCGTGGCACGAATCGTGCCTTAAAATTCAGTCGTGCTGATCGTAATTACTGTGCGTACCGAATCATGGAACGAGTCATTCCCCTAGGTACCAATCGTGACAATTAGCACAACTCTTGATTTTTAGCACACTCATGTTGATGGTCATTGTTCTCCTTGTCACTTTTTCACTTTGGTCACTCTACTTCCAAAATTTGCAGTTTGGTTCTTGAACTTTAAAACACACTTTTTCTCCTCTTTTTTGCTTCATTTCATTTCTGCCTCTGTACTAATAAAATACTAAAAAAACATATTAAATTCCTAAAGTTTTGAACAGAAAATAAGCTAGGAAACATATCTTTTGGATGGGTAAAACCACATCCATCAAATACCCCCAAACTTATCTTTTGCTCGTCCTCGAGTAAAAAAAAAACTAAACAAAATAAAACTAACTAACTAATTAAAACAAATAAAATATTTTTGGGATTTGTTCAATTCATATAAAAGGTTGTTGGCACAACAAGTCTCAGATCTTATAACACACATAATCTACAAGTATTATCATGAACATGGGATTATATTTACATAGATGCATCTAACTTACAATTCTCAATCACATAATGAAAGATGAATGAAATATGAGAGATCATTGTCACCAAAGTAAAATATTTTATAGGGTTACTTACGACATGCTCTAAATCAATGATAATAAGATAAACTTCTACACAAGGTCACTCATATGCATGTTTAAACACAACTGTCAACCCGGCTACTCTTTAGTGATCAAATATGGCTTAACGACTTGTAATATATCGCGACAATCGCGGGCTAGGTTCACGGTTACAAAAGAAGTTAAGGACATATGAAGTCAATCAAGATAAACTAGAGTCTTCATCATACATCTTCCCTTTGAAATTTATCACTCCGCTCCATGCCAATCCATTGATTCAGCTCCCAAACTTATAATTTTGTATACTTTCAAACTTGGGGTTGATCACCTTTCTTTATTTTTTGGTCACTTTCCACTTCAACATTAGAGAGGGCAAGACTTTTCAAAAAAAAAATTTGCACAAATATCACGAAGAATGTGCATTCCATACTTTTGCTCAAGTCCCTCTTTTCATTACAATTCATAACTCTTTTCTTTCTTTTCATGACCACTTTTCACCCTTGATTTTCCAAACTTCACCCAAACATTCCCATTCATTCCCTAGTTACACTTTCTTGAAAATGTGAGAAAAATAATGTATAAGTAAAAAAGGGTAAGTTAATGAGGGTACAAAAGAAGGCGAATGGTGATCTAAGATAACCTCCCACTTTGTGAAAGATTTCATTCTTTTTAAAACTCAAAAGGGGTTCTAGCGATTTTTTTTTAAGAGTGACGAGAAAGTTAAAGGCTCACAAAGAGGGTTCAAAGAAAATAGCCAAAAATCACTTCCCGAATAGCCTAATTGATGTGTTATTGACAGTCATACAAACATGTTATAGGGATCCCGAGAATGTCAAAGTGATCCTATAAAGGTCTCTTAAATTGGTAACAATGATCAAAAAAAAATAATATGGAAGTGAAAGGTGGAGAAATCATACTTTACATGTTTCAATGCAATTATATCCCCATATTGACAATAATACTCAAGATTTTTAAAATTAAAGCACTCTTAAATCATCATGGACTCTTGCCAACTTCTCAAAATATGAAAAGAACAAAATTTTTAAAATTTTCTATTTTTTTAGGGTGACACTATATACACTACCCTATAAACGCACAAACTCGGAGAGATATCTACCCCCAAACTCAAAACAAGCTATGTCCTCATAGCAAAGAGAACAAAAACATGCCTCGGATTTAACGAAAGATATGACACAACAAATCAAATAAATAAAGCAAATAAAAAGTACATACTTAGGTTGCCTCCCAATAAGCGCATTTGGTTAAGGTCGTTAGCCCGACCGTTGCTCACGTTTGGACTTCACTTTTCGTCCTTTGGCCCACTTCATGGTTTCGCGGGTCCTTATTTTCAGATTATGCCCCATATATATTCCTCGAACTTTGATATTATTTTGTGCCCAAGGAAATTTTTGACGTTTCAGCTTTTTGGGCTTCTCCTCTTTTAATCCTTCCCCACTTTCTTCGCCCTCAAAAACAGGGGGATGTAAAAGAATGATAGAGACTTTCACGATTTCAATGGGATAGATAAAGCCTTCATTGAGGCATTGTTCGTCAATTTGGTCGGGCCCAACCTCATCAACATTAACACCCTCATCATCTTTTAATTTCTCTTCCACCCCATCTTCTTCACAATCAACATCTTCATAAACAACCACACTATCACTAGCAGGGGATGGAGAGAGAGTTGGAAGTTCGTTAATATTGGAATCATCCTCCCATTCATATTGTTCCGGAGGGACCGAATTTGTATCTTGCCCCCAACCCCTTGCAACCTCTACCATCTTACTTATCTGTTTTTCGAGCCTATTTAAAGTTGTAGCTCGTTGATGTAGTTGTTGAAGACTTTCCTCCTGCATTCTTATCAAAGCCTCCTGCCATGGTTGCATTTTAGGTTGCGGGGGGTCATAAGAATGTGGCTCATAACTGTTCCTTGCATGGTTTGAATGGTTTCCCCACCCTTGTGTATTGTTGTTGCCATGGCTGAAACGAACTTATCTCTTGTACTTGTGGAGAATACTCAGGAAAATATGTCCTAGACGAACAATTAATAGTAGTTTGATAATAATCACCCCAATTAGCACAATGCACATTATAGGTTTTCATTCCATACATCCTCAAAGAGTATCTCACACATTAATTTTAAATAACTAAAATAATAATAATAATAAAAGAAAACTATTTACAATATACTAACAAAATTAACTTGTTCAAATCACAATAAATCCCCGGCAACGACGCCAAAAACTTGATGGATAAAATTCTCGTTTAATAAAAATTTCTTGCAAGTGTACAAGTTACCGAAGTAGTAATATACAAAAGTAAGGGTCGAACTACAGAGATTTGTGTGTGAACAATTTGATTTAGTTAGTGTAAAAAGTAACCAAGGGGGATTTTGGTTTTTCTTATAACTAATGACAAAAAGTAATTAAGCAAATAAAATAGCAAGTAAACAAAACAAGGAAGTAATTCAAGGATTAAGAAATAGTTCACGGATTGGATTCACAACATATTATCACTTTATGTTATTTAAATCATGTAAAGAAAGAATTCAATCTCATTCTTGGGTTCGTTCACAAAAGCATAACGTTAAGATGTTAATATATTCCACAAGGTTGTTGGGTATGCATACTTTAACCCTCCTAGATTAGCTTAAGATTTGAATGATACTATAACCTCATCTTTATTTTGAGACCGCACTGAGAAATCCTCTCTGGTGAAATCGCACTTGTCTAAACCGCTTCATACCAGACCACTCCAATGATTGAAGACTTGAAGTGAACCACTTTATGACCGTTGGAATACATGTCAGCAATAACAAAATTCAATCACCAAATCTTGTCACGTGATTCAATGTCAGAGAAGATCTGCAAGGATCTTGAAAAGGTGACAGGTGTCCTTCTCTCCTTAACTGCAGCTGCAGTCTGATCAACTTTGACTGCAAGTTCTGAACAAGGGAAAAAAGGTGAATTTGTGGACTAATCAGAAAGCACCAGTACAATCCTTGCAACAGCTGTGTCTAACGGCTAGTTCCTTGGTGTTTGGGTATAAATACCCCTAATCTTCAAAAATTGAAGATTGCTTGAGAAATTGAATTTGCTGTGTGTTCATACGAAGTTGAAGCTCTGCCCAGAAAATATTCAGCCCTTAGAATCTTCATCTTCCTACTTCAAGAACAATTTTCAGCCCAGAAATCAAGCCTTATACACTATCAATAATCATTGTGCTCTACATCTTAGATTCAAAGAGCATTGATCTTTTATACACACACACACACCTCACTTGTTTAATCACATAGATTATTCATTTGAGAAACACCGGTTATAGTCTAGGATTGATCTTCATAGAATAGATTTTAAATCTGAGTATTGTACATTGTACTTTGTAATCTCTCATACTCAATATAAAATCACTCTTAGAAAATCCAAGACTAACCATCTTGGTAGTGGACGTAGATCGTTTAACGATTGAACCACTCCAAATATTGTGTTCTTACATTTCTGCATTTTTATTTATTGTACTTACTGATTATTTTGTCTTATCTGTTTTGATCTTATTCTCAGTATCCATTATTGTGAAATTGTGTTTGGAGATAACTTAGTCAAACCTCACTTTTCAGTTTTATAAACCGCACTGAAAACCGCTTTACAAACCGCACCACCAAAACCGCTTTGTAATCTTAAATATTCCGATGTGCATTTTGCAACTCTACTTGCAATTTCTAATACACTTCAAGCGGTTTTGTAAGCAAGAGGTTGAAGTTTTAAAAAGAGCGAAAAATTTGTAACAGCTATTCATCCCCCCTCTAGCTATTTTTTAACCCTTGTTGCCACATTTGGGACCAACAAAGGTCAATACCAACATTAAAACCCTAATATCGCTATCTTGTTTATAATTTTCGCAAGGTTAATATAAACATTCAAGAATTTCTCATTAAATCATTAGGAACTTAAAAACCTAGATTCAAATTAATTCCGCAAGGTCATCAATTGAATCTACAATTCTCAATAATGGTCAAATTACAAATCATCAACGCAAGTGCAATGGTTCATACCCAAATTAATTTAAGAGGTCAAACGTATATTTCGCAAGGTCAATACAATTGATCTCAAGAACGATAGTTAAGAATGTTTGAGAAGAACAAGAACGAGAGAGATAGGAAGAATTAAAATTCTAGCATAAAGATCCAATATGTGCTACTACCAATCCGCAAACTAAAGAATTTAGCTACTCATACCCATAGTAATAGATATAAGAGATAAAATTAAGAACATAAAACCTGAAATTTTTATAAAAAACTTCAATTCTTGCTAGGGCTTAAAGCCTCCAAAAGAGAAGTAAAGTTGGCACCCTAAAAATATTCTAAAAGGAAGTATTTATACTCCACCCTAAAAACCTAAAACCAAAAAGAAAAAGAAAATCAAAATCAAATTTTAAAAGAAGCAACAACACAGTCGGTCAACACAAAGCACTCGTAGCACGAATCGTGCCTTAAAATTCAGTTGTGTTGATCGTAATTACTGTGCAAACCGAATCATGGAATGAGTCATTCCCCTGGGTACCAGTTGTGACAATTAGCACAACTCTTGCTTTTTAGCACACTTGTGCCGATGGTCATTGTTCTCCTTGTCACTTTTGCACTTTGGTCCCTCTGCTTCCCAAATTTGCAATTTGGTTCTTGAACTTTAAGACACATTTTTTCTCTTCTTTTCTGCTTAATTTCACTTCAGTCCCTGTACTAATAAAATATAAAAAAACATATTAAATCCCCAAAGTTTCAAACAGAAAATAAGCTAGAAAATATGTCTTTTGGATATGTAAAATCACATTCATCAATACCCTAATTCCAAACCCGCCTCATCTCGATTCACTACTAGAATAAATTATATCAAGAACGGACAAAATTGTTTCTAAATGTACAAATTCGTCCCTATTTTTCTATTTGGGGATCAACATTTTGGTTGCCAATTTTTGGTTGCTAAAATTGACCAAGACAGTTCATCCCCATTTGGAAACCATCTGTTGGTTGCTATAGGAGTAGGCCGTCCCCATTTAAGGATCAACAAATGGTCACCAATTTTAAATTTGGCACAAACAGTTCATCATTTTTTTCGTCCCTAAAATGTTCGTCCCCAACAGTTGGTTTCCATTTTTAAATTTAGGGACCATCTCTTCGTTTGCAAATACGAAAAAAAAATCAGTAAATATAATTATTTTTAAAATATTTATATTTACTGATTATATATATATATATATATATTAACAATAATGAGAAATATCACGAAATAAAATTAATCGGACAATAAACTAAGCTTTTATAAAATCAAAATACCTTTATCAATTCAAAATAACATCATCCTAAACAAATGAGCATATTAATTACAAAATAAATTTAAAATTGTTTGTTTCTAAAGGATGCTCACTAACTAAAGGATGTCAAGGAGTCAAACATCAAACTGGTACCAAAATTAACTTCTGACGACGGTGTTGCTGAACTTGGTGTGCAACATCTAACAGTCGTTGGATCCCACTCCGTATCAAACATGTAATCCAGACATCTTCCTAATGATTTCTCAGATGGTTTAGATTTATGAAGCTGAGAATGTAAACTGCGCTTCATCTCTGAGCCTGAGCTGTTGATATTTTCATTATGACGAGCAGAGAAATTTGTTTGTAAAGGAGTTGATGGACAATCTGGAAAATTCACATTGCCTGCTACTCTTGAAGTCCTTTTTCTAATTATTGAGGGAGTATTTCTATAACTCATAGCAGAGTTCCTTAACAAAGACTCTGGACTGGTCCCACAAACAGAGATGCTTAATTGAAGCTCAGGCGGAGGGGAACAAAACTTTGTACTCGAAGACTCGCAATTCTCCATTGGAATGGCGACATCCTTTATATGAGGTGGCTCGTAAAACAAGAACCCATGACATTCATCATTGGGGGCCACTTGATGATTGTGCCCAGTGAATCCTAAAGGTGACAAACTAAAAATGAACTTTCTGGTTGACTCCCAAATCTGAGATCTTTGCTATTGTTTCCATCAATCCTAGACCTTTTAGGAGATTCAAACATCATTTCGGAAGTGACTGGCGAAAATTGTATCCCCCTGAGTGGCTTTAATAGATTATTTACTCTTGAATCAGGAGATATGTAAGTTGCTAATGATGGAGGTTTTGCTTCAATATGGCTCTCACCAGAATTACCATTTCCAAGAGCCAAATCTGTTGAACATGTATCACTGTGTAACTCGAATAATCTACTTCCTGAAATATCCAGCGGATAAGTTGGAGGCAAATTCAGATCCATCCTCTTTTTCAACGAACAATTCCAGTGATTTTTAATAGCATTATCCGTCCTGTCAAAACCCAAATAAAGAAGACCACCAGAATCAATAAATGATATAAAGATCTTAAATTATTTTGGCAGGTGACAAGCAATCCATATATCAATGACATTAATAAGATTGATATTGCATTCATCTTTCTTCTGTCCATGCATCTCTCTTGATGGATAGATCAAAATGGTTGTGCCACCTGCTGCAAGTTTTTCATTCAGAAATAATAAGGATAAATGTGGAAAATTGTTGTGATTACTGAACTCATATAAACAATTATAAATTTAGCTTAGGCTCCATGCAAAGAAGACTCAACTTTCATGAGATTAAAATCTTTTGCCAAATTTACACATTTAAGGCACAAATAATGTATTTGAAGATACTAATTTATTGCCAATAATAGGAATCAGTAAGTACAGATACACTTGTCTTGAAAGATGGCTAGCTTGAAACTTGATGAGAACTGACAACAAAAAGGACAGAAGAGCCTTGCTTGCATATCATGAAAATTGCCTGCAAGTACAAGGCACGAGGGATGTCCATGATGTTGTCAGAATGATAAAAGCAAATATACATGGATGTCAGAATGATATGATGAATGATCATATCATGATGTTCTCATAAAAGATACTCCCTTCGTCTCAAAATGAATGTCAAAAAAAAATTCGAATTTGTTCTAGATCAAGAGCAAATTTGGAATTTTTTGGACATTCATAGCTTCAAGAAAACTCAAATTCATAGGTCAGATATAATGTAGAACTGCTCAAAATGTCCATACCTCGGTAATAGACCTCTCATAAGAATTAAATGGTATTAAAGCCTGGTGACCCCTTTCTGTTGAAAGTATCCACTTGTTGAAGGATCTGTTCATTAGTCAACTAAGACTGTTGGTTCTCATAGTATAAAATATAAAAAATGTCATCACAGGCTTCAGAAAGCAAGCGAGAAAAGGAAATTTTACAAAATGGATGCTAAGCAGTTAAATATAGAATAATTTTTGATGTTGTAATAACATTAGTTAATAACTTTTGACGCTGTAATAAAATTAGTTAAATAGCTAAGCATGTAAGAGAAGTCAAGCCCCTTCATGAAACGAATCGTGGCGGAAGGTTGCCAGATCTCTTCACGAACTGAAAATAGACACAAAAATGATAAGGCACAGGAAAAAAGAACAGAAACAAAGTCCAAACTTTCAAGCATAAAATTGTTTACCGCCAGCAATTGTGCTCTTGGAGAGTAATCATGACATATTTCCTGGTTGTGATCTTATGTTTAATTAATATAAGAGTGCTACAATATGGGAGTTCATCATATTTCTTGGTTGTGATCTTAAGTTCAATTAATTACAGCTTATCTATCAGTTCAGACTGTTATATACTAGGTAAGGCCCCATTGAGCATTCACTTTTTCATGAGCCTCCAAAATAGTGGGGACATACACACCCACTAATTTAGTTAGTATGCCCATCTATTTTTTAATTGAAAAAAAAAATTATTTAAAAAGACAAAATTGTCCAACAATCTTTTTTATTATTTATTCCCCTCCCCAATCCCCTTCTCCTATCCTCTGCCTCCCCTTTGCTTAAGGCATTCCTATCCTTAATGCTGCCATCACCACTGGTCTCTTAAAACATTTCTCTCCAAATTTCATCCTCAGTTTTCTGACCAAGTGTCCTTATTAAAGTAACGGAGAGCCTTGTCGTTGCAAATTCCCACCGGATACACTCCCTTCAACCCCAAAGGTGGAGGACGTATTTGCCTCATTCTCTTTGGCAGTTTAAATATTCTTCATCCATGTTCATAGATTCAAAATCCTTCCACCTCTGCCTAAGGTAATGTTAAAGAGTATCTCAAAGGAATGGAGAATTCGCCACCAGCCTGTTGTCATTGGCATCCAAATGTGGCATGCTTCCTTCCAATTATTGACCTACTTGCACTACCAGAAAAAGGTCATTTAGCGACGGAATTAACAGCGACGGACATATTCCGTCGCTAAATAGCGGCGAAATATAGACTTTAGCGTCGGAATTATTTTGGCGTCAAATTTAGCGACGGAATTTAATTCCGCCGCTAAAACGAATATTCCTCGAATATTCGTTTATTTCCGCCGCTAATTTGGCGGTTGATTTACCGACGGAATATTCCGCCGCTAAATCTTTATCAGCGACGGAATTATTCCGCCGGTGAAAATATATCATTTTTTTATTTTTTTATTTATCAGCGTCGAAAATATTCCGACGGTGAAATTAAAATATTTTTTATTTTTCTTTTTGAAATATTACACCGACGGAACATTTCCGATGGTGAAATTAAATGTTTTTTTTTTTTTATTAAACACCGACGGAATATTTCCGCCGCTGATAATTTAATATTTTTTTATTTATCAGCGACGGAAATATTCCGTTGCTGATAATAAAATGTAATTTTTGTTTATTTTTAGAACTAATTAACAAAATAACAAACTAAAAAACATTAAAATATCATAAATATTTATGATATTTTTGAAAAAATAAATAAATCATAAATATTTATTAATTTTAATTTTATAATGCCATTATTTTTATTTATATAAAATATGAAAGTTATTTTAAATTACTCTCAAAAAAATAAATATGAGTCAATAAATATTATTTTTGAAAAAATAAATAAATTATAAACCCTAAACCTAATACCCTATATAATATACACTATACCCTACACCCTATACCCTATACCCTATACCCTATACCCTATACCATATACCCTATATACCCTATACCCTATACCCTATAACCTATACCCTATACCCTATAACCTATACCCCTATACCCTATACCCTATACCCCTATACCCTATACCCTATACCCTATACTATGCCCCTATACTTATACCACATACCTATACCCTATACCCTATACCCTATACACTATACCCTATACACTATACACTATACCCTATACACTATACCCTATACCCTATACCATATACCCTATACCATATGCCCTATCAATGACAAGGACCGCTGCCCACAATGCAAGGGCGAAAAGGTTGTACAGGAGAAGAAGGTCTTGGAAGTGGTTGTGGAGAAGGGTATGCAAAATGGACAGAAAATTACATTCTCAGGAGAAGCCGATGAAGCTCTGACACTCTTCTTGGAGACATAGTCTTTGTACTACAACGTAAAGAGCACCCAAAGTTCAAGCGAAAGGGTGATGACATATTTGTTAGGGGCTAAATATCGTTTACCTAAATTCCCAAGGGAGTCAAATGCAAAATCTCTCCTTTTCAATTTCAGATCTACAAAAAGCTGGACCGGATCGGATGGATTAATTTCACAATAAACAGCGCGCCAAGTTGGCGCTCATTTAAAATTTCAAAATTTCCGAACGAACAACAAGCAGATAATCCAATTCAAACTTTCAAACCAAATTAATCAGACACCTCTAAATCCCTCTCTCCCATCCTCTCTCTCTCTCTCTCGCTCCAGCAATTGAATTTGAAAAAAACAAATATCGAGCCGCTCTTACCACAGTGCTATTTCATCTTTAATTTCGGTGTAATTCCACATTTCAATTCTCTCCCTTCACATGCGGGTCCGAATGCGGGTTTGACTTCCCAGATTCCTTGACTTCCGAACAATGCAAGGCCCTAGAGGGTGTGCTTCCTCCTAAGCCTTCATCGCGGATGATGATATGGAGCTTGATGATGAGTGCGAGGAGACAACCCTTCACGATGTCAACATTGAAGCTTACGATGTAGATGATGACATGCACGGTGGTGGGGGCCAGAGAGTGCAGTGTGCTCAGCAGTAATGATGTGGGTCTTTGTTTTCTAGATATCTTAGTTATTACTTATGAGACAATAATCTCCAGAGTGTTGTCTAATAGTTGGTTAGTTCCTTGTTTTGGACTAATCTTGTTTTTGTTTTATTTTGGATAAAAAATTTAAAATTGTATGCAATTTACCAATTTGGGAATAGGGTATAGTGTATAGGGTATAGTATAAGTATAAGTATAAGTATAGGGTATAAGTATAAGTATAGTATAGTATATAAGTATAGTGTATAAGTATAGGGTATAAGTATAAGTATAGGGTATAAAGTATAGGGTATAGTATAAAGGGTATAGGGTATAGTGTATAGGGTATAGTGTATAGGGTATAGGGTATAGGGTATAGGGTATAGTGTATAGGGTATAGGGTATAGGGTATAGGGTATAGGGTATAGGGTATAGGGTATAGGGTATAGGGTATAGGGTATAGGGTATAGGGTATAGGGTATAGGGTATAGGGTATAGGGTATAGGGTATAGGGTATAGGGTATAGGGTATAGGGTATAGGGTATAGGGTATAGGGTATAGGGTATAGGGTATAGTGTATAGGGTATAGGGTATAGGGTATAGGGTATAGGGTATAGGGTATAGGGTATAGGGTATAGGGTATAGGGTATAGGGTATAGGGTATAGGGTATAGAGTATAGGGTATAGTGTATAGGGTATAGGGTATAGTGTATAGGGTATAGGGTATAGGGTATAGGGTATAGGGTATAGGGTATAGGGTATAGGGTATAGGGTATAGGGTATAGGATATAGGGTATAGGGTATAGGGTATAGGGTATAGGGTATAGGGTATAAGGTATAGGGTATAGTGTATAGGGTATAGGGTATAGTGTATAGTGTATAGTGTATAGGGTATAGGGTATAGGGTATAGGGTATAGGGTATAGGGTATAGTATAGGGTATAGGGTATAGGGTATAGGGTATAGGGTATAGTGTATAGGGTATAGGGTATAGGGTATAGGGTATAGGGTATAGGGTATAGTGTATAGGGTATAGGGTATAGGGTATAGGGTATAGGGTATAGGGTATAGTGTATAGGGTATAGGGTATAGGGTATAGGGTATAGGGTATAGTGTATAGGGTATAGGGTATAGGGTATAGGGTATAGTGTATAGGGTATAGGGTATAGGGTATATGGTATAGGGTATAGGGTATAGGGTATAGGGTATAGGGTATAGGGTATAGGGTATAGGGTATAGGGTATAGTGTATAGGGTATAGTGTATAGGGTATAGTGTATAGGGTATAGGGTATAGGGTATAGGGTATAGGGTATAGGGTATAGTGTATAGGGTATAGTGTATAAGGTATTAGGTTTAGGGTTTATAATTTATTTATTTTTTCAAAAATAATATTTATTGACTCATATTTATTTTTTTGAGAGTAATTTAAAATAACTTTCATATTTTATATAAATAAAAATAATGGCATTATAAAATTAAAATTAATAAATATTTATGATTTATTTATTTTTTCAAAAATATCATAAATATTTTTTCAAAAATATAATAAAAACAATTATATTTATTAATAATAGCGGCGGAAATTTCCGTCGCTGAATTTAAAATCAGCGGCGGAAATTTCCGTCGGTGAGAGTGACATGTCATCGATCCAGGTGAGCGTACGTATAGTTTAGCGTCGGATTTATCAGCGACGGAATATTCCGCCGCTATATATTAATTATAGCGTCGGAATTTAATTTCCGCCGCTATAATTAATATTTAGCGGCGGAATATTCCGTCGCTGGTGGAAATTATAAATACTCATTTTATCCCTCAGATATCAATTACGCCACAAATTTCCCTCTCTCTCTCCCCGCTTTCTCTCTCTTCCCGCTATCTCTCTGTGCGACCTAGAAGAAGAAGAAGAAGAAGCTCACGCCGCCGTCCGTCCACCTCTCCATTTGTCGCCGCCGTCGCCGTCCGTCGCCGTCCACCTCTCAACCTCTCTACCGTCCGCTCGAGCTCTCACGCCGTCTGGATCCGTCCGCCGCCTCTCCACCGTGTTTCTCTCTCTTGCTCTAATCAAATCAAGGTAAATGTTTCGATTTCTTTCAAATAAGTAGTTCTAATTCGAGGATAGGGTGTTAATTTGTTGTGAATATGAATTTCTTTGTTAATTGAATTTTTCTCGATTTTGGCGTGACCTATTTCGGTTTACGTGAATCATGCGTGATTTTTTTGAATCTGTGTTTGATAATCCCTAAACTACTATTTCTTTGTCAAAATCTTGCTCAAATTCTTGCTCAGTAAGTGGATTTTACTCTATTCGAACTTATAATGTGCTCAAATTTTATTTTTTTAATACGTACGTGAACTTATAATGTGCTCAAATTCTTACATATTTTTAGGTTAAAATTAGATCTACGAGTTGGATTCTCTTTATTAATTAAGAGGGAATTTATGCTAAAGATGATTACAACCATCTGTTTATTTGATTAATTGAGTTAAAATTAGACATTGGATTTGGTTCAGTTAATAATGACCTGTTATGTAGAGTATATGACCCCCTCTTTGAGTGCTTAGCATGAATACTTGATGATCTTGTGGTTACTCATGTTTTTCGTGACCTAATTGAATCCTAGAAGTCGAAAGACGTTCAAGTTTTCAGGATTTGGTTTCTGTGCTCCATTTATCTTTTTTTGATTTTGTTGTAAGCTTGTTTTAATCTGTAAAACTCTTGTTTTCGTTTGGGCTATTGTTGTTTGATGTTATAAAGTTATACTCCCTTGGATCTAATTAATAGAAGATGTGGGTATTCTTTTAACGTCTGTCCCATATCTAACATTTACTTTATGGATTATCTTTAAAGTTTTATATGTATTGTGAATGCTTTAGATTATTAGAACTTTAAAGTTTCATATGTATTGTGAATGCTTTAGATTATTTTTAATATCCGTCGTTTTATATATATTGTGAATGCTTTAGATTATTAGAACTTTAAAGTTTTATATGTATTGTGAATGCTTTATATTATTAATAGTTTAAAGTTTTATATGTATTGTGAATGCTTTAGATTATTAGAACTTTAAAGTTTTAGATGTATTGTGAATATATTGTTTCCTATTGTTAAAGTTGTATATTTTAATATTTTTACCGTAATACGTATATGAGTTCTAGTAGAAAGGGCAAGGGTAAGAAGACTAAGCCTATTTACACATTGATTCTTGGGGACGCAACCGTCCCGATCCGGTAGCGATGATGTCGACCCTTCACGCGGTAGTACTAGCTCCACCTCTGGGGCCGGTACTCGGACTACTGTCGATTACGAGGGGAGGATATTTGTCGGGGATATCATCACTTTATGACCGATAAGTAACTCTTCATTAATTTGATATAAGTTGGTTCCTTTTTGCTTTATATATAATTCATTATTTAAGTTAAAATGTTATTGTATAAATATACTTGGCGAGGTTTGTAGGTGGATACCCCACCCCAGGGACTAAGATCGGGCAATGCGGCGGTCTCGAAAAATGACCGAGTTTTGGCCCAACTCGGAAAAAATTGCCACAGAGGCAGAAGGACGATGCGTGGGATGAGTTTAAGGTAATGTGTTAATGGTTTTTATTTAAAACTTAAATGTTAGTTTGTTATTAAAATGTTATAATTAATAATGATTATACTCTTTTAGTTTTGTAATGTTATCATTATATGTTGTATGCTAAATATTATTGGGCGCCAGACATCAGCGAGGCGACGGCTAGATATGTTTTCGATCAGCAGGCTCACAAGCTATTTACGGATTTTATTTGTAACATATTTATCTATCCTTAATTAGTTTAATTAACAATGATTATACTCTTTTAATTTTATAATGTCATCATTATATGTTTACGAGATATTCATATTTTTTATAGGTACCACGAAAAAAATTATTATACTACTCGGCTCGCGGCGGAGAACAGCCCTTGTGTCCTACTTTTATGACCGATGAGGTGTTTGGTCAATTTTGCGAATATTGGGGGTCGGCCGCGGCGAAGGCTATATCCGAACAGGCCAAGGCCAATAGAGCAGCTCCTCGGGGTCGGCGGCGTTGCATACCTGGGGGACGCTCACGATCGCCGAGCATCACGACCGCATGGTATGTATGTTAATTTAAATGTAGTAGTGTATGGATGCTTTTAAATAGGTTTATGTACGTATGTTAGCTGGGAGCCAATGTTGATGCTATGAAATCCATAGTTTTAGTGTAAATGTAGTGTATGCATGCTTTTAAATCAGTTTAAATGTTGCATTTATATATACAATTTCAAAGTAATAATCTCGCTTATTTTATTTATAGGAAAGGGAGTATGGTCCGAATATCAGTTTTGTGGATGTTTACGCTAGCACCCATATTCGGAATTCTACAGCGCCCGATCAACCTCCGCAATGGGTTGACGATCGATCTGCTAATGCCTTTGTAAGTAAACTATCATTAAATGACTTGATTTTGAATATGTAAATTTATTTATGTACCTTACAGCGACGGAAATTTCCGCCGCTGAAATTAATTTAATTAAATTAATTTTTATTACAGCGACGGAAATTTCCGCCGCTGAAATGAAAATTTAATTAAATTAAATTAATATAGCAGCGGAATTTTTCGTCGCTGAAACCATTAATTCGCCGGCGAAATTAAATTCCGTCGGTAAAAGAAAAAAATAGCGGCGGAAATTGACCCGTCTGAGATCACTGACAGCCGGTAGCGGCGGACCACCGACGGAATTTTTCCGTCGGTGATTTATTTTAGCGACGGAAATTTAATTTTAGCGGCGGAAATTTCCGTCGCTAAATGACCTTTTTCTGGTAGTGTTGTTAGATTCTATATATTTTTTACTACCATCCATGGCCTCTCTCCTAACCTTACATGAAGTTCATGCTGCACCGTCATAGTAATAGACCAACTGCAAATTTTTAACATTGACCTACAACCAAAATGAGCATTTTTTTTCCAAATTATGTAGTTAAAGACATGTGGAGAGAAGTCATGCTGCACTGTCATGTAGAAAATGTTTCTACAGAAAGAACAAGTCCAAAATCTTACTCTCTCCAAAATTCCATCTATGTAGTTACATCAGATTGTAACTGAACAAATCCTAGAGAGGAAGGGGGTGCACCTGCAACACATGCCAGAGCATTCCATGGATCACATGTTATGTCAGTCCGTACATACTTATGTGTACTAGACAGCTGTTGCTGAAAATGTCACCATTCGTCCAGAAGCAACCAAAAACTGTCCACTAGACAGTTGTTTGAATAGCAAATAATTGGAATAAGTGATTATAGAGTGCAACCCAGCAAAACTAAGAGTACCACTTTTGTTAATAGTGAGATACACAACCTGCTCAAGCAAGCAATCTGGAGCGTTTTGCACCAACTCAAATACGACCTTTGAGCAGGGAACATCAGAAACTTTAAGACCACTTAATAGAGGAGAGTGGTCATACAAAAACTTCTATGCCCTCTAAGACGATGTTGTATGTAATGATTTCGTCCAAATATACAATATTCCAACTTGTTTAAACAACAGAAAATGTGACGAAAAGAACGACAGGGGATACAGGAGTAATGGAAATAAATGAAGGCTCATCATAGAGCTTTGTTGAACGTATATACAACCACAGGTGCAACAACCTTAAATATCTTGAAACTCTTATAAAACCTTTGTCACTGCCATCTTCTCTGATCAAACTGTAACCCAACAACCTCTTTGAAGTAGAAATATTTCCATAACCACCAAAAAAATATACAAAACTAGAACTAGTCAATAGTGCACAAACCCATAAAAAACAATGAACCCAAAGGAATTTGTCAATGCTCAATACCTAAATAAAAGAAAAAACAAAACAGTATTCCTAATTTTTCAAACAATTGAGTAAAATAAAAGAGAGATGTATAGGCAAGATTTGAGGTAATGAAAGTATGGATACCCAATCTTAACTTAACTCACATAAACATAAGACCAATTGAACAATCATTGGAAAAAAAATCAAATTGAAGAGGTTGACTAGAGAAAATCGTCAACGGAACAATTATCAGGTTAAGAGGATCACCAATTTCGTGTTGTTTTAAGTGATTGATGATGATGCGTCTGGCCTGCACACTAATAACATTAAGATAAGTTACTAGAAAACCATATTGCCGTAAGAAATCTTTCAATAATGTCTTAGGTTTTACAAGTATGTGATTTGAGATGATAGGGGGATTAATATACCTGATTTTGTGATTGTGCTAGCTGTTGCAGCGATTGATGAATGGAAATCTCTAAGGAACCCTATACGCAGAGAAGATTACTGCAAAATTGGATTGTTATTGCGCCAGGGTTTTGAGAATTGTTCGCAATATTGGATTTTTATTGCGCCACGTTTTTGAGAATTCAACGCAAATTGGATTGTCATTGCGCGGTATTGGGAAGCTACGGGGAGGGAAGTAATTTTTGGGGAAAATTCAACGTAAATTGGATTGTCATTGCGCGGTATTGGGAAGCTACGGGGAGGGAAGTAATTGTTGGGGAAAATTCAACGCAAATTGGATTGCTATTGCACGGTATTGGGATGTACGGGGAGGGAAGATGTTATTTGGGGAAAATATGTGGAGGGAACAGGGAATAGTTAACCGGGAAAAGTAAAAAACAAATCGGGTGAAATTTATAAAAAAATTAAAAGAAAACTTATTTCTAAAAGGAAAAGGAAATTTATTTTTTTTAAATGACAACATAATTAAAAGAAAACTTATTTCTAAATGAAAAAGTTATTCATGTCGTTTGTATGTCATCTTTTTGTTGGACTCTATTTCCTTTATCTCATAATAAATAATAACTGACAATAGCATTTACTTTTTATATTTTTATATTATTTTTTAATAAATAAAACTATTTGAGATGTTATTTAGTAGGAAATTTTTTTATAAAAAGTTATATTAAAAAGTTAATAATTTTTATAGAAATGAAAGTGTATAATAGAAAAAAAGATGGACAGACAATAGCATTTACTTTTTTAATTTTTTTTTTTGAATAAATAAAACTATTTGAGATGTTATTTAGTAGGAAATTTTTTTACAGAAATTTATATAAAAAAAAGTTAATAATTTTTAAATAAATGAAAGTGTATAATAGAAAAAAACAGGGAGGACAATAGCATTTACTTTTTTAATTTTTTTAAATATTTTTTTGAATAAATAAAACTATTTGAGATGTTATTTAGTAGAGAATTTTTTTACAAAAATTTATATAAAAAAAGTTAATAATTTTTAAATAAATGAAAGTATATAATACAAAAAAAGAGGGACGGACAATAGCATTTACTTTTTTATTTTTATTTTGAATAAATAAAACTATTTGAAATGTTATTTAGTAGGAATTTTTTTTACAAAAAATAATATAAAAAAATTAATAAATTTTAAAGAAATGAAAGTATATAATAGAAAAAAGAGGCACTGACAA
Source organism: Adenophora triphylla var. japonica (assembly GCA_022495995.1). Classification (NCBI taxonomy): domain Eukaryota; kingdom Viridiplantae; phylum Streptophyta; class Magnoliopsida; order Asterales; family Campanulaceae; genus Adenophora; species Adenophora triphylla. The sequence continues at coordinate 170,588 of JAFEMH010003786.1, forward strand.
TAGCATTTACTTTTTTATTTTTTTAATTTTTTAACTTTTTTTTAATAAATAAAACTATTTGAGATGGTAGTGGTTGGTATCTATTTTGTTGTTGGTCTTCATTTTGATAGCAAATAATATTGTGCATCATGGGGACATACTGACGATCCCTAATTTTAATATATTTGTCCCTATTTAGCTACCAACCTTGGTCATTCCCATTTGCCCCAAGTTGTCTGTCCCTACCTTAATTTATTCTTGTAGTTTTGGTCTCTATTTTGTTGTTGGTCTTCATTTTGATAGCAAATAATATTGTGCATCAAGGAGACATTTCGGCGATCCCTAATTTTAATATGTTCGTCCCTATTTAGCTACCAACATTGGCCATTTCCATTTACCCCAAATTGTCTGTCCCTAATTTAATTTATTCTAGTAGTGATTATGAGACAACCCTAACTCGATCGCCCCATCTCGTTCATACTAAAACATTTAAGAAACATTGTTATTTGGCTATGCATGTTATAGTTTTTCTTTGGATAAAAGTGACACATAATATTATACAAAAAAAAAATATATATATATATACATTACATCCTCCCATGCATATACAGTATGTTACACCAATACTACCCTTCGTCTTATTTCAAATCGTATTATTAGTCAAACGGACGTAACTTTAATAACCAATATTTAAATAAAAAATAATGATTTAAATACAAATTTAAAAATTGTTATTGAAATTATTATTAATTGTGATACAACAACAAATTTTAAAATTTTATTAGAATCACATTTTTTATTTAAATATTGGTTAAAGTTATATCTGTTTGACCACTAGTCTGGTTTGAGATGAGACGAAGAAAGTATATACTTACATGATATAGATATATAGGGAAAAAATATAGATAACAGGTTTAGAGTAAACGAGATTGGTTTGAGGTAATCCCAAATCCGTATTAAACCCGACAAATATATAAAAATCCTTCCCAAACCCTTTTCTTTAGGAATGAGTCAATACTGAGTTTGAGACGGGTTCGAGATTTTTGCCATCTTGATGCGATCGTATAAAATGGATTGGGCCCAAAGTACTATGGATCGGACCCATTAGCTCGTAATGGGCCGATCCACTATACTTGGGCCATATAAGAGGATTGTGGCAGTGTGCGACATTAATGTTGAAGGAGCGACATTAATGGAGTGGGCAACGTGAACTAAAATGAGGCAAATGTAAGAAGGCGCGTGAGGGTACGGTTTTGCGAGCAATAGGGCCATGCGAGAAACATGACTGAGCCGTGGCAGACCTTATGAATGTGGGTATAAGGGGAGTATGTTTTCTGCGGAATATCTGGTTCTTTTCTCGGATTGTCGCCAATCCGACATGGGTCCCTGAGCGTTACCAGGACACCATTTCGATTGTCGCCTGCATCTCTAACCCTAAAATATTGATGATGGATGATTGATATGACAAGGTGAATAGTGAAATCCCACTAACTTGAGGTTGGTTGGGAGTCCTTTCTTGAATGATTGACAAGTGTCCCCCCATGTGCAAGGCACATGGGGGGCTTGGGAGTATATAAAAGGTGAATAGTGTCATATGCATGGTATGTCTATCCCTCTCTACTCTCTCTCTCTAAGTTTCCATTGATAACCTTACCACCTTGATCATCTAACCTCATTCTCACGCCGGAGGGGGTTCGCTGGAGTCACCCCCGGCCTAGTTGACGTGTGTTCTTGTGTGTAGGCGACCAGTCAAAGAGGAAGCAGCCGAAGTATCCTCAACATTTCAGTTCCTTTGCAATCAAGATTTCATATGGCAGTATCAGTTGGTTCCGTTGTCGGGACCTGAAATCTTCTTCTTTGTTTGGTTATTTAGGGTTCGTGGTTGACAGAAGATCACCGTCAGTGCTCTTGTTGCTGGGTTTGTGTTTTTAGGGTTCGGTGTTCTTGGTGTTAGTCCAGAAGTGGTTTCAGAGGTGGTTGTGTTGGGTGTTCAGTTGTTGTACCTCAGTTCGTGATCGTTGATAAGCCCAGAAAGTGCCCATAATGGGTCAAGAAAAAAATACCCAGGCGAATGATACTCAGAATCTGGAGTTGGAGACCCCTAATCGCAAGGATACCCGCAAGGCGAGATCAGGAACTGTGCGGGAAGGCGAGGTTCATACGACTGAGAAGGATTCGGCGGTTAGGAGCGCAAGGAGGCGATAAGATAGAGAGCGAGAAAAGAGGAGCAAGGGAAAAGCTGGAGATCAAGATCCCGTTCCATCAAAAACCGATAGTGCCAGGGCCGAGGCTGAACAACTAAGGAAGGAGAATGAATATATGATGAAGGTTCTCGCGAACAATGAGAGATTGAAAAAGATGGGTCAGGCACCCACTGTGATCCCGCCAGAGATGTCAGTTGAAGTTGATGGGCAGGATAGGGGAAGGCGAAATGCAGTCGGAGTGCGTCCAGGAGGGATGGTGGGCGAGCGAGGGACATGCCGCCGCCCGAAAGTGCGGAAAGAGATCATAGACGGTGAGATGGGGAAAGAGCGAGATCCGAGGGCGCTGGGTTTAAGAGGAGGCGCATAGATTCAGATGAGGAAAGGAGGATTTACCACAAATCGGGGAACTCGCGTGAAGACTCGTATTATTTTGGATATGAAAGTGAAGAGGGGTCAACCGCAGACAGGGATTATGTGCCAAGCCGCTCAAGGTATTCGGATGTTGAGGTTTATGAAGAAAGGTCCCAGAGGTCAAGGCGTTCTGATAGAGCTCGGCGGGATGGGCTGTCATCGCGCGATAGAGATCACAGACGACGTCAAAGGGAGGATAGAGATAAGGAAAAAGAAAGGGCTAGAGTCGCAGAAGCTGAGAAGTGGGCAGAAGCAATTAAGGTTGCCGAAGCTCTGAAAGCCACAGAGGCAGCTAAAATCACCGAGCAGGAGAATGCTAAGAAAAATGAAGATGAAAAATGGAAACAAGAATTGGCGTAAATGGCAAAACGAGTGAAAGAGTTAGAGGCGGGAACCAAGCCCCCAGAAGGGAAAGGTTCCTATTTATCCCCAATTGCGAAAAACATTCAGATTGCCGCCCCTGACCCTGCTTTCCGCATGCCAAATTTGCCAAGTTATTCTGGGGTTTCAAGGGCGAACACTCACATTGGAGGATTTGAGGTAACTTTGTCTCTGTTGACTGAAAATGAAGTAGTAATCTGCAAGGCGTTCGTAAGCACTCTGGCCGATCATGCTTTAGAGTGGTTTTTGGCCCAGCCGGCGGAGTCAGTGCTTGGGTATCAAGATCTTAAGAATAAGTTTCTAGCGAGATTCAGTGGGTCAGGAGCCCAGCCCGCTCAAAAAACCGAGTTGTGCAGCTTGAAACAGAATGAAGGGGAGAGCATTTTGACTTTCACTGATAGGTTTATGGGAGTTGTAAATCGGATTGCCGATGTCAGTCAAAGCGAGATCATTATGCTATTTAATTCGGGATTGTTGCCTGGGCACTTCAAAGCGGAATTTTGTATGCGATTGCCTAAGACTACTGGCGAGTTGTATGAAAGGGTTAGAGCATATTGCAGTGGTAGTAAGGAGGAAGTAGTCAAGGTCGCCCCGCCGGCAACAGGTTCTGGTAAGAAGAGTGCTAAAGAAAGAATAGAGGTTGTGAAAGAGGAAACCAAAGGCGAGAAAGGAGGTCGCAGCGGGAATCGCACTGGTGGGGGCAGGAGTGGCCGTGGACGAGGCCAGGATCAGGGAAGGATGATTAAGTTTAGTAGGCTGAATACTACTTTGGGCGAGATCTTGAGAAAAGAGGAATTCCCAGAGCCGTATCCCATCAGAGAAGGTTCTTATGCGGCCCGTGATCCAAACAAGTATTGCGACTTTCATAAGGATAAGGGGCATAGTACGGACGATTGCTACAATTTGAGAAGGCTAGTGCAGGGAAAAATTGATGCTGGCGAGTTCAAACAATACCTGGAAGGGAGTAAAGCGCGAGATGAAGGAGTGCGACAAGAGAGAGCACGGGATCAAAATGTTGTTGATGTGATTCAGGATCCGTTGCCAAGTGTCGCTCAGTTGGATAATCAAATCATGATGTTGTCGCACAGCTTCGACATCCCTCCGTTTGTCGCTAGCGAGGACAGGGTGATTAGTTTTTCGAGAAGTGAGCTGGCTGCTACAAAGGGCCATGGGAACCAACCAGTGATCATCACCATCTGTCCGGGAAACAATGTAGTGCATCGCGTGATGGTGGATTCAGGAGCGAGCAGGAATGTTTTGTATTATGAGGCTTTCAAAAGGATGAATTATACTGATGCGAACTTGGTGCCCTACAAGGGATATCTAGAGGGATTTACAAATCATTCAGTCAAGGTTAAGGGGACGATTATGTTGGAGGTAGAGATCGGCGAAGGTGAGCAGGCGAGAAGTGAGCAAGTGGAGTTTATGGTGATTGATCTGGTTTCCGCATACAATGCTATAGTTGGAATTCCTTTTCTGTTAAGTTTTGAGATGGTTCTTTCTATCCCACATCAGAGAGTGAAATATCCGACTCCTGGGGGCGTGGGTTGTCTGAAGAGTGAAGCAATTACAGTGGCGAGAAAGAAGAAAGAAATGATCAAGGCCAAGGGGGCTTCCACTAGTTCGATGACGACAAAGTCTGATTCTCGCCAGCTAAGGATTAACATGATTGAATTTGTGGAGACTGAGGATGACTGGGTAGTAACTGAAAGTATGAAGAATGGCACGGCTTTGGTTGTCGCAGGGGTGAATGATGAGGCAAAGCGAGATGAGATGATAGTTATACGACAACCTAATTGTGTAAACGCTGAACAGAATGTCGCAAGAGAGTTGGATCTCGGTATGGAAGTCGTGAATGCGAGGCCAAGCCTGAGTTACGTTGGGGCTGTTCAGTTTATTCAGATGAAAGAGCCCAGAATTGAGGAAATAATGGTAGAAGACATTGTCGCTGAGTCTGATGAGGATTGTGAAATAGTGGAGGTTGAGGATAAAAATGGGCGGCCTACAGGCAACACGTTCAATAATCCTGTGAAGGTGATTCCCGCCAGTGCCCCAATCAGCAAAAAGCGAAAAAGAATAGAGGTAGAAACTTTAGAAACGCGGGATGAGCCCGAGATTCAGGCTGGCGAGGAGCTGGAAGAAATCGAGATCAACAGATACTTCCCGGAGCAGCGGGTTAAATTTGGGAAGCAATTATTCAGGGATGAGCGAGAAAGGTTGGTCGAATTTCTGAAGGATAATTTGGATGTGTTCGCATGGCGGCCAGAAGTTATGAGAGGGATTGATGAGAATGTCGCTTTACACTGCTTAAATGCCGATCCCAATGTCGAGCCATTCAAGCAAAGGGTTAGACACTTGTCGCCAGAGAAGGAGAGCGCGGTTATGGAAGAGGTTGATAAATTATTGAAGGCGGGAATCATAGAGGAGATTCAGTATCCAGTTTGGTTGGCATGTCCAGTCATGGTATTGAAGTCGAATAAGAAATGGCGGATGTGCATTGATTTCACCGACTTGAATACCGCCTGCCCAAAGGATTGTTACCCGCTGCCTAAGATTGATAAGCTTGTTGATTCAATTGCGGGTCATAGGGTCTTCAGTTTTATCGATGCGTATTCAGGGTACCAACAGATTAAGATGTGCGAGAATGATAAGGCGAAAACAGCTTTTCGAACTCCCAAGGGTAATTTCTGTTATAAGATGATGCCTTTTGGCTTGAAGAATGCCGGGGCGACTTATCAGCGAATGGTAAATGAGGTCTTCAAGTCGCAGATCGAACGAAATTTGGAAGCTTATATTGACGATATGGCTATAAAAACCAAAGAGTACGATCACGTGCTGGATCTCGCGGAAACATTTGAAAATCTAAGGAGGAATTCGATGAAACTGAACCCAAGTAAATGCACGTTTGGCGTCACGGCGGGAAAGTTTTTGGGTTTTCTGATAAACAGGCGCGGGATCGAAGCCAATCCCGAAAAGATTCAGGCTCTATTGGATATGTCGCCGCCCAAATCGATCCGCGAGATACAGAGGTTAAACGGAAGGATTATCGCCTTGGGGAGATTCGTTTCCAAGTTGGTAGAAAAGTGCTTACCATTTTATAAGGTTTTGAAAGGGGTGAAGAGTTTTGTGTGGGATGAAGAGTGTGAAGTCGCTTTTGAGCAAATGAAGACCTATCTGGGTAAGCCACCTTTGTTATGCAGTCCTGTTGAAGGAGAGGAGCTATTGGTATATTTGGCGGCTTCAGATTTTGCGGTGGCTGCGGTTTTGGTTAGAGAGGAGAAGGGTAATCAGAGGCCGATTTATTATGTTTCAAAGGCGTTGAGCGAAGTGGAATCACGATACTTTAATGCCGAGAAGCTGGCCTACGCTCTGGTGGTGGCGGCACAAAAACTAAGGGCTTACTTTGTCGCACACACCATTGTCGTATTAAGTGATGCCCCTCTAAGGAAGATTTTGCAGCGGCCGGATGCCGCAGGAAGGTTATTGAGATGGTCCATTGAATTGACTGAGTTTGATCTGAGATATGAATCCCGCCGCACAATTAAGGCGCAAGCTTTGCCAGATATGATAGTGGAGACATCTTTCACAAGGTCGCAGGATGAAACAAAAGAGAATACGGGCAAAGAGAAAGCGGAGAGGCATGTTGGGCCTAGTCTGATGGTAGAAAGGATAAGGCCGCCTGATTGTTGGCTTTTATATGTTGATGGCTCGTCATCGAAAGAAAGGGGCGGGGCGGGAATCACCCTGACGAAGAGGTCAAGTATGAAAAAGCATTAAGGTTTAACTTTAATGTTTCAAATAATCAAGCTGAGTACGAGGCATTGATTGTCGGGGTAGAGTTGGCTCGAGATATGGGGTTGACCAAGATAGCGATTCATTCAGACTCCCAGTTGATTGTTAATCAGGTGAAGGGCGATTATGGAGTTTTGAGTGCTGTCTTGGTGAAATATTGCAATCTGGCGAGAAACCTGTTGAGAGGGTTCGAATTTTGGGAGTTGGTTCAGATTGACAGGGCTGATAACTCGAGTGCGGATGAGTTGAGTAGGTCGGCGGGATCTGAGGTGCAAGGTTTAGCTAGCGAGCCACTATTAGAATATGTAGATGTACCGGTAATCAACAGGCCGCTTGTTTCAGAGATTGGTGATGCCGAGAAGGATTGGGTCGTAGAGCTGAAGGAATTCTTACTTACAGGAGAGTTGCCGCCTGATGAGGAGAAGGTGAAATTGATTAAGGCGACATCACCAAGGTTTACAGTTCAGGACGGAGTTGTGTATAGGAGATCTTTCTCGAGGCCGTTAATGACGTGTGTTGAGCCAAATATGGTACAGAAAGTATTGTTTGAAATTCATGAGGGCATATGTGGAGGCCACCCTGGAGCGAGAACGCTAGCTGATAATATATTATTTCATGGATACTATTGGCCAAGTTTGAGGAGAGATGCCGAGGCATATGTGAAAAAGTGTGAGAAATGTCAGAGATTTGGCAATATTCCTAGGCAACCCGCCACAGAGCAAACTCCTATAGTGCCGACTTGGTCGTTCGACATGTGGGGAATCGACTTGATAGGACCTTTTCCAAAGGCCAAAGGTGGTTGTCAACATGTGGTTGTCGCCGTGGATTACTTTACTAAATGGACAGAGGCAAAGGCGTTAGCGACAATCAGTGAGGATCAAGTTATCAAGTTCGTGCAAGAGAACATTTGGTGTAGATATGGGGTCCCCAGAGCAATCATCTCGGATCATGGTACTCAGTTTGGGAAGAATTTTTCGGCAGAATGTGCAAGGGTTAATGTTAAGCATTGGATGTCGGCAGTGTATAGGCCACAGTGCAACGGCCAGGCAGAAGCGGCAAACAAGCAAATCATTGTCGCCTTACGCAAAAACCTTGAAGGAAGAGGAGGAGCATGGCTTGAGGAATTTCCTATTGCTTTGTGGTATGTGCGAACTACCGTCAAAGGATCAACAGGGGAAACCTCTTTTGCCCTTACGTATGGATCAGAGGCTATGGCACCTGCCGAGATGGCATTGCCGACGTATAGGGTTGCTTACTATGATGAGGCGAGAAATGGGCAAAGGCGGTGCAATGATCTAGATTTGATTGATGAAAAGAGAATGTACGCGAGAATGAAGATGATCAACTACAAGCAAAGGATGAAATCCCAGCATGATAAGAGAGTTAATAAAAGATCTTTTAATGTCGGAGATTGGGTCTTGAGGAGTGCGGAGGTGACTGGAGCCAAGCCAGGATTCACCAAGCTGAGCGAGAAGTGGGAAGGCCCATTCCAAATATCGAGTGTCGTGCGGGAAGGGACGTATAAGTTACGAAAATAGGATGGTGAGGAGCTGAAAAATGCTTGGAGCGTTGATCATCTCAAGCGATTCTATCAATGAAGCCGCAGCGACCTTATTTTGTTCCCTTTTGATTGTTTGCCATAGATCACAAAAGTTGTATAACTTTTTCTTATTGTTATTTTGATTGTCGCTAAGGAGGGGAAGTTATGTAAAAATTGTTGATCTGATGGCATGTAAATTTGTATATATTATGAAAGTAATGGCGAGAGGTACATTCAACGCGATTGTCGCGAAGTTAGTTACTTGTAAAATGCTGATGACTTTCCTCTTTGTTGATGATTGCATGAACCGGTGCGGGAAGAAAAAGAGGTTGCCGCTAAGGTTTGAAGGTTGAGGCCAAGAGGTTGCCGCTAAAGCGGGGAGGTTGCGGCCAAGAGGTTTCCGCTAAAGCTGGGAGGTTGCGGCCAAGAGGTTGCTGCTAAAGCTGGGAGGTTGAGGCCAAGAGGTTGCCGCTAAAGTTTGAAGGTTGCGGCCAAGAGATCGCCGTTAAAGCTTGAAGATGGATGGCTAAAGCTTGAAGATGGATGGCTAAAGCTTGAAGATGGATTGCGAAAGCTTGGTGAAAGGGGCGGTGCCTTGGAGATAGTGGTTACTTGGCACCAAACCTTGCGACCTCGAAGAGTGTAATGCCAGGCGCGGCGACCTAGAAGAGCGAAATGCTAGGCGCCTAGAAAAGTCCCAGCTTTTTTATGGGCGAGATAAGGGGCGGCCACCTGGGGACAACGAGGCTCAGGAGCTAAACCTTGCGACCTGGAAGAGTGAAATGCCAGGTGCGGCGACCTAGAAGAGTGAAATGCTAGGCGCCTAGAAAAGTCCCAGCTTTTTTATGGGCGAGATAAGGGGCGGTGCCTTGGAGATAGTGGTTCCTTGGCACCAAACCTTGCGACCTGGAAGAGTGAAATGCCAGGCGCGGCGACCTAGAAGAGCGAAATGCTAGGCGCCTAGAAAAGTCCCAGCTTTTTATGGGCGAGAAAGGGGCGGTGCCTTGGAGATAGTGGTTCCTTGGCACCAAACCTTGCGACCTGGAAGAGTGAAATGCCAGGCGCGGCGACCTAGAAGAGCGAAATGCTAGACGCCTAGAAAAATAATATGCATATAGACAACGACTTCAAGTCGCCTCGTAGAGGAACCCGAAAAAGAAAGGCGATTGTCGCCAAATAAAAAGTTATTCACAATGTATGTCGCCTATGATTCAATGGAGTAAGGCTGCCTAAAGACAAGCCTCACTCTTTTGGAGGGAGTAGTATGTATATAGATAAGAGAAAGGGAAGAGAGTCTTCGATGAACTATCGAAGCAAAATTGGCGACATTTCAAAGGTAAGTTTAGAGCAAGTAACAATAAACAGAGCAATGGCAACAAAGATATGGAGTCGAAGTCGCACCACAACATTCAAATAGTCAAAATAGGCATCAAGGAGCACACATGACAATCAAAGTCATAGCAAGTCGCTAATAGCAACATCTAAATTATTAGAAAGCAAAATGTTAAAAGAACCAGACATAGAGGTAGAAGATAAAAGAAAGTGCATGCCGCAAACCGCAACATCACCATAAAGTATTGATTCGCAAACCGCGATCCCAAAAGCAATTCAAAATATTCAAGTCACAAACCGTGACAACATACCAAAAAACAAATTTCAAGTGTTTAACTCGCAAACCGCGACATCCCCAAAAAAAAACAAAAAACGAGAATACTAATGTGTAAGAAACCTGAAAAGTAAATTGTTCGATGCAAGCCAAAATAAATTGTTTTAAAGAAGCCACAGTTATCAAGGAGCAGATGGTTGGGTCTCGCTGGTGGTGGTCCTGGCGGCACGAAGAGCTGCACGGGCGGCATCCTTGGCGTTCTTGAGGGCTTTGCCTTTCTCGCCAATCAAGTCCACCCACATCGACAAGGCATCGTCATCAATCAGAGCAGGAGGGTTCCAGACCGGCTTACCTAGGAGCTTGTCTTCTGCAGCCAAGGCGTTAAGCTCGCCATCCTCATAAGGAACTATGGAATGGCCGCGGCGGCAAAAGTCACTATAGATCTGCTCCGATCCCCACTTGGCGATAAGCTCAGGAGTAATGGCTGGGATTTCCTCAGAGCTAGCCGCTGCTGCCCGCATGACATGGAGTAAGGCCTTGTCGTACATGTCCATGGCGTCACTCTCCGCCTTCTCCTTGTTGGCGGCAATCTCTTGGATTAAGTCAGCTTTGGTTGTCGCCTGGGCTAGATTATCCGCCTCTAGGGCTTGAACCTTCTCTTCCAGCGCAAGTTTTTCTGAGGAAATCTCTTTGGCTTTGTTCTCGGCTTCCAAGGCTTTGTCCTCACTAGCCTTAAGTATCGCAGCCGCCTTCAACTTTTCGCCCTGGAGTTTCGCCAGCTCTCTTTCCATCTCCCCACACCTATTCTTGTATTTTTCCTTATCAGCCAAAGCTCGCTTGCGAGCTTTATCCATCTTCTCAGACTCACGAGCCGCAATCTTGCACTTGTCTCTAAACCCGCGCAGAGTACTCGCTATCTGTAAAGAATTTGAGAAAAAGGTTTAATACCTTGATGAAGATGGTAAAGTAAAAGTAAAGAATAAGGCGGCAACACTCACCCCACAGATCTGAAGGCCAGCGAAGTTCAGAGAGAGATCAGTGTCTTGTTCAACCACTTCCTTTATCGCAGCCTTGTCGCCTATCCGCTCAAGCATGCCGGCACCAATAAGACTGTTGTGAGGATCACGGGAATGAATGTCAAAGCCTTCCAATGGGGGAACTGAGGCGATCTCCACGCCTAGATCATAAAAACCGTCCCTGTCAGTGGGCATCTCAAACCCCTCTCTTAGCCAGCTCACGAGCTCCGCCTCAGCCTCATTCGATTCTTCCGCAGCCTCCGGCTCCTCCTCAGTGCGCCCCCTTTTGTGGGGGAGGGAACCAGCAGGTTGGGGGGAATCGGCCGGCGGGACGAACTCTTCCACAGCTATCTCAGTCTCCTTTTCTTCAGTTTCAACCTCCATCTCTTTATCTCGCTGCGACATGGTGGATGATCGCAATGGAGTCTTGGCTCTGCTAGATTTTTGCGTCTGACCGGCTGCTTTTTCGGTGGCAATCGCAGCTTTCTCGTGAGCTATTGCCTCAGAGTCATCCCCCTGATGAGAGATGGGGAGTTCTATCTCAGCAGCTTTGGACAAATCGGTTTGGCGAGCGTTGGTAAGCCGCCTTCGGCGACTATCAGACTTTGCAGCAGCAGCAGCACGTCTATCAGAAATGTCCATGAGGCGAAATCCTGAGTTGCAAAGAAACATTTAGTAAATAGAGAGAGAAGGAATGAAGTAAAAAAGTAAAAAGGCGAGATACATACTCAGAACTTCGTATATGGTCTTGCAACAACGACCTTTCAGTTGACAAGGTCCACATTCGGCGGCAAAGCAATTTTCAGAATGAAGGTCCCAACCAGGGTAGGGATCAAGTGGCTCAATGACTAGGCGAGATTCATCGTCAGGGTAACGATAATCAGGAAGACCAACTTTCCTAAGCAATGAAGGGCGAGCTAAAATTTCCCGCCATGAGAATAAGGCCAATCCCGTGTCTAAGGCGTCAGCTAAAACCTTAAAAAATTTTGTTTGCAACCTAGTATCACCGGCGACTAAGGCATTACGGGTTTCAATTTTGGGATTGATGTCGCCAAGATCACAAGGATGAGTCCAACCAATTCGCGAGGTGATGAAAAGAGGATTTGACTGCCAATTATGGACTTTCCTAGGCAATGGGGTCAAAAGTCTAGGTTTCTTGTATTTGATAGAGAGGCAATTTTCAACAACACCTCCCCTCTGAGAAACGGCGGTATAACCATCAAAAAGATTGATAAGCAAGGGGACAGAAGGTTCATGTTTCAGGGCTTGGCAGATCACTAAGTAGCTAGTGAGGACCCTAATAGCGTTCGGGTGGAGTTCAACTATGGCGGCATTAGCTTTAAATAGAACAGCAACAATGAAAGGATCAATGGGAATCCTTAAGCCGGCATCTAATTGGGAAGGATAAACTATGATGCCGTCGTCCTTATTGAGCATAGAGGATAGAGACAAGTCTCCTACATAGGGTTCTACACGGTATATATCGGGGTTAATTCCGTACTTAATATAATAATGGGTTTGTAAATCTGTGTAAGAAGAACTGCTGGATCCGGTGACCTCAGGGTTAGAAGAACCCTGCGAGATGGGTAGTCGCTTTGAGGTCTCGGTCGCCAAGGTATCCGAGACATCATGGTTGGAGGTGGAGTTTGAAGAAGACATGACATGTGGATGGAAGGGAGGACCAAGTAAATTGGGGGCTATGATAGTGCCAGAAAACTCAGTTTAAGAGAAGAAAGATGTCGCAGACATGAGTGGGGTGTAAAGTTGTGTAGAAAGTGTGCATGGGGTTAAAGTCGTGTAGGGAAAGGGGGGACCCTTATCTTCTAAGGCCTTCAGTAGGGCGACATGTGATCCATGTCGCCTAAGACATGAAACGAAGACTCGCAAGCGAGATTCGGGACCGGGCCCTTATCTTTTTCCTCTAAATACCCCCCCCCCCATTTATTGCGCTTTAACCAAGCTTGACAGGTTTTAGAAAATAATTTCGTATTGTTTGAGGAACGGGACAGTAAAATCGAGAATTCAAGCAAGAATTCAAGCGACAATGGAAGCGGGAATTTAAAGATACGAAATGATTACCTGGAAATTTGCAGACAAGAAGGAGGGCTTGAAGAAGTAGTTGGAAAGGGAGCTTAAAAGCTCTGTGCGCCACCTGCTCTCCTGACGAACGCCCTGAAACACCCCGGAATATGCAGAGAGATCGAAAAGAAGGTCACCGGAAACTGGAATACCCCAGGCCTCTGAAAATTGGAGGATTAAGTGAAAATGGATAAGGGGAGTAGAGTTGGACGAGGGTTTTTAAGCTCCGAAAGTCAAGGAGTGGAAGAGTTTGGGGGAATTTCCAAGAGTTATGATTTTTGAAATTCCCCCCATTATTGTGAACATTAATAGAAAAGGACGGCTCGACTCCCGAGGAAGGTGTACGACTGCCAAACCGTCCGACTCGACCCCAAGATGACACGTGTCACATAGGTGACGGTTCGATCCTGCATTTCGCTAAATCGGGCAAGGATTCGCGACAATCACTTGACGTCAAGGAAAGTTCTCGCCTGGACCATAAATGGTCCAGGCTTGAACTTGGGGGCTTCTGATGCGATCGTATAAAATGGATTGGGCCCAAAGTACTAGGGATCAGGCCCATTAGCTCGTAATGGGCCGATCCACTATACTTGGGCCATATAAGAGGATTGTGGCAGCGTGCGACATTAATGTTGAAGGAGCGACATTATTGGAGTGGGCAACGCGAACTAAAATGAGGCAAATGTAAGAAGGCGCGTGAGGGTACGGTTTTGCGAGTAATAGGGCCATGCGAGAAACATGACTGAGCCGTGGCAGACCTTATGAATGTGGGTATAAGGGGAGTATGTTTTCTGCGAAATATCTGGTTTAGGGCGACATTCAGGATGTCGCCCCCTTTTCTCGGATTGTCGCCAATCCGACATTGGTCCCTGAGCGTTACCAGGACACCATTTCGATTGTCGCCTGCATCTCTAACCCTAAAATATTGATGATAGATGATTGATGTGACAAGGTGAATAGTGAAATCCCACTAACTTGAGGTTGGTTGGGAGTCCTTCCTTGGATGATTGACAAGTGTCCCCCTATGTGCTTGGGAGTATATAAAAGGTGAATAGTGTCATTTGCATGGTATGTCTATCCCTCTCTACTCTCTCTCTCTAAATTTCCATTGATAACCTTACCACCTTGATCATCTAACCTCATTCTCATGCCAGAGGGGGTTCGTCGGAGTCACCCCCGGCCTAGTTGACGTGTGTTCTTGTGTGTAGGCGACCAGTCAAAGAGGAAGCAGCCGAAGTATCCTCAACATTTCAGTTCCTGTGCAACCAAGATTTCATACGGCAGCATCACATCTATTAGCTATTGACATTTGAATGCGCACATGTAAACTTTAATGCAACAAGAAACCTTTTCTTGTAACTCCCTTTTTTATTAATTGGGATTTTCTTTTTATTAATTAAGGGCATAATCTATTAATAGAGTAAAAGTTGAAATTTTATTTAATGGGATATGAACCCCTAACCTCTCAAATGAAAAAAAAAAACATTGAATACTGCTATTAATAGCATCTATTTGGCGTTTCTTGCATCTACATAATAAAACCACAAATTAACCAAGTGCACAATTTTAGAGTATATCACAGGTAACTTTTCTGTCCATAGAAAAAACTGCATTTTATTATCCAAATTTTGGGGTATTCACAATTTGAGCACTAATGTTTCAGTTTGATTAATTTAGAGTTCAAAGTTTTTTTTTTAAAAAAATTGTCATATTGAGGGGGGGGGGGTGTTGGTGTATTGATGAAATCGTTGGAAAATTCATTAGTTTGGGTTTATAATTATCATTTTTTCCTAATTCTTAGACCCTAATTTACAAAATCCTAACATTAGACTCTAATTTGCGAAAAGCCCCAAAGTTTAGACCTCAATTTGATAAAACCCACTAGCTTAAGATAAACCATTACACACAAAAAAATATTCTGATCAATTTTCATGTTGGATTCTCAAATGACTAGAACACCAAAATGCGCGCGCATGAATAATTAAGAAGCTGACAACGAAGAAATCACTGTTTCTCCTTACTTAAGGGAGATTGTCAAATTGGGGTTTATACTTTGGTAGTGTTTGTAAATTGGGGTTTAATGTTAGAATTTTGTGAATTTAATTTTAAGAGTTACAAGTAAATTGGTAATTATAACCTCAAAAACTCTTAGTAGCAATTATAAAACAGGACTTTTTATAACTTAAGGAGAAACTAGTTTCTCCCAAAATCTTGTGAATAGCATATGCAAGACACATAATGACTTAATGACTTTTTTAAAAAGATTTCCTTAAAAAAAAAAAAAAATCCTAAAATGACCAATTTTACTAAATTTCGACTCTAAATCGACCAACGTGAAATATGAAACTCAAATTAGAAATACTTCCAAACTTTGTACCCTAAAATACAGTTTGCCCTAAGAAAAAAATTACAGAGACCTTAGCTGTATTTTACCTATATCCCAGCTCATGAGAAAAAAGCATTTGCTGTGTTTGAGACTGGGGATAAATTTTCACATTTATTTTCTATTGAAATGAGGATTATATAATAATCTAATCAATGCCATGAATTTGTGATGATTACAAGACATGTGTGATTGACCTCTAGCTTATTTTGAATCGAGTTCGAAAAAATGTAATTTTTCTGAATTTCATTTCAGGTTTGTTTGACTTTTCTAGTCAATGGCCAAATTTCAACTGATTTGGGGGTTGTCTCATACAAGACACGTTGTCTTGCACGAGACAATTCATGTTGTAGCACTTATTCAGGTGCCCAACTTAATATTTTCAATTTCATTCAAACTTTTTCTCTCTTAAGTCCAAACCCTAGGCGATTTTTTGCCCAAAACTTCAATTTCTTGCTAATTTCTTCATCCAAACCACTTCCAAACCCTGTCTTGGTAAGAAACTCCTTCTTGAACTTATTTTCATGTTTGAAATCCATCAATTCCATGCTTGCATTCTTAAATCTCTTTTGGATTGAAGTTTGATTTTATTCTTTTGTCTCCTCTGTTTTGCAGCCATACAAGGTGATCTGAATCTGCCGTGGGAGTTCCAAGGAGGTGGCCAGGATTTGGGGCGATTTTAAGAAGTTAAATGTGGTCAGGAACCGAATGAGGGCCACGAGGCTCTACACATTATTCAATAACATACGAGGATGAGGCGGTCTCCTCAAGTTTTATAAGCCATCAGAGAGAGGTAGTGGGATACTACCCACACTGTCCACTTGGAATTCGGGGAGGACACAACGACCCCTACTGATTTCCAAGCTATCACCGGGTTAGAGTGTGCATGCATGACTTGCCTGTGAATCTGGGTTACAACCCTTCTACTTCGGATATGAATCGGCTTGTTGGTTTTACCCCCAAAGTCAAGGGTAATGGTGTAGAGCTCAAGCCTCTCCGGACTAAGCTAGAGGAGTACATCCAAAACTTGGATGTATAGAATGTCGCGAACGCCACCAAGATTGTTCAGGTTTTATATAATATGGCCTGTCCGAGACCATTCAAAAAATGACCATTCTTCCAGATATGCCTGTCTATGACTCATTAATGAGTGCCTTCATCTCTCAAATAGAACTCAAGAAAATAAATGAAGCCCTTCAAGACCCTGACTGGATTGAAGCTATGGAGGAAGAACTTGAGCAATTTGAAAGAAACAAGGTCTGGCAACTTGTTCCTAAACCCAAAAATCAAACTGTTATTGGAACAAGGTGGGTATTCAGGAAAAAAAATGAATGAAGAGGGCATTGTTGTAAGAAACAAAGCTAGACTTGTAGCTCAAGGATACAGACAAGAAGAAGGAATTGACTATGATGAAACATTTGCTCTTGTAGCAAGACTAGAAGCCATAAGACTTTTCCTTGCCTTTGCCTCATTCAAGAAAATGAAAGTGTTCCAAAACTTGGATAGGAAATCTACAAGTGGAGGATGTCAATTTATTGGATCAAGAATAATTTCTTGGCTAAGCAAAAAGCAAACATCAGTTGCCACTTCAACAGCAGAGGCTGAATACATTGCTGCTGGCCTTTGCTGTTCTCAAATCTTGTATCTCAAAAGTCAACTTCAAGACTTTGGGATGGACCTATCAAATATACCTATTTTATGTGACAATTCAAGCACAATTGCTATGACAGAAAATCCTGTTCAGCATTCCAAAACCAAGCATATTGAAGTTAGGTATCACTTCATAAGAGACCATGTTGAAAAAGAAAATATCAACTTGTCTAAAGTTTGCACAGAAGACAATGTTGCTGATATTCTAACAAAGGCCATGGATGAGAAGAGATTTGAGGCTCCTTGATGACCAAGAACCTCTGTCCAACAAGAGCATCCAAATGGGGGACTTTAAGGCTCCTTGATGACCAAGAACCTCTGTCCAAGGCTGTGCTTAAAGCAAGGGAGGATGATACCTTCGAATATGATGATGAAATGAGTTGGGAATGGAACAATGAGATGTACTTCAGGGGAGTGAAACCAAAGATCAGAAAGGAGCTGGAATCTGAGAGAAAACAACTGTAACGACCCTAACCCTAGGCACAATTTTAGTATCATATTATAAGCTTTTAATATTAATGTTAACTTTATGTGCTTATACTATGCCTTTAATATTTAGGTTAAGTTGAGATGGTTAAGAGATAATTTTAAAGTCTTGGGATAAAATGAAAGTAAGTTAAAGTATTTGGTTGAATTAAAATAACTGAAAGTAAAATAAAGTAATAGGATGGAGTGATAATAAAATGAACAAATAAAATGTTATGGGTTGGGAGAGTTATTTTAAAAAGAAAGAAAGAAAGAAAATTAGGAAGTATGGGGGGGGGGGCATACTTCCTCCCCTTAATTCCCTCAACCTTACTCCCTTAGTCAATGACCACCATACTTCTCCCATACCTCTCCATCCTCCTTACTTTCCCCTAATCATTTTCCTTCTTCATCCTCCTTCATTTCCATCCATGGAAGCTTCTCTCTAGAATCCCTCTTTCCAAGTTACTAGCAAGCTCATTTCTTCTCCATTTTTCAATCCAAGTGTACTTTTGTGATTGGTGCATCTAGGGGAGTTTATCAAGCTAAAAAGATCCTCATTTCATCCTAAAATTCTAAAGTAAGTTATTATGACTTCCTTCTAAATATTGCTCACTTTATGTGTTAATTAATCTCTTGTTGAAAGAAGATGATTTTTGGTATTTTGAATAATGTTATTTGAGTTGGAATTGATCTTAAGTTGTAAATTGGTGATCTAAGTTGAAAGAATAGTGGTATAGAGAAATTGGGGATATTAATGGTATAAGTGTAAGTGTTTAATGTGGGTTTGGCCAAGTTACTAGAGTTAGAAAGTGAATTATTAGGACCTTCCTCCTATTAAATGATCATGAATGAATTGATGTTAATGTTGTGGTTATAATTGTGGTTTGAAATGTTATGACACTCTCTTGGGTTGAGAAATGGAGTAATGACCTAGGATAAAGTTGTTGTTCATAGAAGTGATAAAGAATGTAAGAGAATGGGTGGAATTAGATTAAGAAAATAAGTGTAAAATGTGATGGTTAAATGAGTAGGAAATCCAAGTGTGAGTAGCCTAGGTTAATGGTACTTTGGGGTTTAAATGGTTTGTAATGACATTAGGAAGGTTGACAAATAATCTTATGTTCACAATTTAGAGGAAGCCTAAGTTGGATTTTTGGGTTTTCTTGACTTAGTGATTTAAGGCTGCTGTGATACCTGAATCTGGCCATGGCACGAGTCGTGCCCCTTGGCACGAGTCGTGCCCATGGCCAACTCGTGGTTACGATTCGTGAAATGAGAGCCAAATCGTTCTGAGTAACTTAAGTGTGAATTGGCACGAGCCGTGCCCTCGGACACAAGTCGTGCCATGAGGAGGTAACGAGTCGTGCTTTAGGGGACGCTTGAATCTGGGGAAGGCCAAAGGGGCACGAGTCGTGCCCTAGGGCACGAGTCGTGCCCTGGCCTGGTGACATTGAACTGTTTTTGGAGCTGTTTAAACCTATTCAACCTAGACCATAATTGAACCCTCTTTAACTTAGATTAAAGTAGAATGATTGGGCTACTCAATGAAGTCTTATTGGGTCAAAATGGAATTGTGAAAGTAGTTTAAATATTGTTCGGGAAATGGTTGATAAGCTTGAATTGTAACTTCACCAAAGTGGTTCAAACTTGGGAAGTAGATCTTGAACTTTTATTAAAGTTATCCGAGGTTGTGTAATGATTATGTAGGAATGGTTTATGATACATAGTGGCCTTACTTGCCTCATACCCTTGGTGATTAGTTGAATAGTGTAGAGACTATAGTTACACCATTGCGTTAGTTAGAAATGTTTATGTATCACATTGTGGTATTGTTATTCCAAGTGGAGATTATTTGGTATTGTTATATTGTATCCCAAGTGTGGATTATTTGATATATGGTTGTATTGTATCCCAGTTGTGGATTATCTGGCATGTTGATTATATTGTATCCTGGTGTGGATTATGTGGTTATATGGATACCTTATTTGAATTTATATTCGTTAATGGTATTATGCATAGTGTATTAAATGAATGTTGCACTATAGTATTGATTTAACATGAGTATACATTACCATGTTGTTCTTATCCCCTTTGTGGATTTTATTTCAAGTATCTATTATGTGCTTGAACGTGGATATGTGATTCGGGGGTATAATGGAATTCAATCAATTATTGATTTGTTCTATAAGTGATTGAAGGTTCATTATACCTGTGACCGGCCCCTCTGTGGCCACAGAGTGGGATGTGCTAGGCACCATTGAGCCAAAAGCCTTACTGTCCGCTGCGATTTGGTGATTAGGTGGAATGCTTCTGTATTAAGCCAAAATCTTTACTGTTAGCGCTGATATTATATGATACTCTGAATAAGGGTCATATAAGTATCCTATTTTCTTATATGGATCTCTGGAGTATGAGTCCTATAAGCGGTGAAGGTGCATGGGGGCAATTCACCAAAGAGAGGAGTTTTACTTCCACGTTGTACGACTTATTGTTCAGACGGGAAAGGTAAAATGAGGTAACGTAAGGTGTTTACCGCTTTCATAATGTGTTATGTGTAACCATGCTATGTGTTGCATATTGTTTGGCATCTTGATGCATTCATAATAGCTTATTGAGATTTATTCTCACCCCTTCCCTTTTACTGTTTTAGATTATGCTGAGACAGGTGACCTGAACCAGTGAGGCCGGGGATAAAATTGTGGACTGTTGGTTTTGGGACTTGTAAGGTTAAGTATAGGAGTTGTATATAAACTCTTTTGTAAACAAAGTTATTTTGGGGTTTACGATGTAATTTATTAGATTATGGTTTATCGAAGTCATTGTGGAATTTTCTCCAAGAGGAGCTATTATCAGTTGATTTAAAATTTGAAGTTTGAGTAGTGGTTTTCTTTTAAATGTGAAATAAAAGTTTTTGAAAATCTAAGATGGGATTTCTTAGTTTGGGCTTCTCAAGCTCGGGACACGCGTTAGGTCCCGGGTTGGGGTGCTCACAGTTGGTATCAGAGCTTAGTTTAGAGGTAAAGGGTAGATGTCTAAACTAAGGGGGAGTGTGTGTTAATTGACGCCGAGTGTTTAGTGCAGGAGTTTGTTCTAATGGCTGGAAACAATGATGACCAGCGAAAGGTTCTAGAAAATGAAGGATGTTTAAATTGTAGCCTCACAGTCATGGTATTTTAGTAATGAATTCAAATGGTCTTGGGTTGGATATGGGAAATGTTGCAGGTGGGTTGGTGCATTTTACTTGGGTTGAAATTTGTTAAATTAGTTGAGATGTGGTATAGCGAAGTTTTGGTATAGTATTGATGTTAAGAAATATGATTTAAGTATGTGGTATTGTTTAGGGTTCCTTTTAATGAAGTTGGCTAAGTTGTAAAGTTGTTGTTATATTGTTGTACGATGCTATTATTACCGTATAAATGATTATTAATAAGTTTGACAATTTGTTTGGCTGTTGAAATAATGAAAGAGGGGTTTGGAAATGAGTAAAGGGATGGTTTGATAAAATATAGGTTGGTAATTGAAAAGAGTATTATAAAGGTTAATATATGGTGGAGAGAGTATTGTTGGGTGGCTTGTGATGTATAAAAATAATGAAAATAACTTAGGTAGTGGGTGAATGAACATGGCGAATAGTGATAATAGGTATGAGTTAATGTGGAAAGATAGAGTAATAGGGTTATATGGCTTGGAGAAGGTATATGGTATCATTTGAGAACCTTATAATTAAAGTTGACTCAATGGTATAGTTGTTGTTGAATTATGGTCATATATGGTATATGATGTATTAGGTGATATACATGGTGGTTGTAATGGTTAGCCAATTAATAGGGCTTTGGAAATAAGCAGGAAATGGTGGTTTTGGAATGAATATGGTAAGGTTGATATTCAAAGTGATTGGGAATTCTATATCCATTTTAGTTAAGTTAGAATGATCATGAAAGGATGTGAAGAAAGATTTAGTAATAGCAATATTGACTAGGGTAAAATGGTGTTGTAAAGTGAAGGTCTAAAGGTCGAGTATGTGTTTCGGATATAGGAGAGATAGCTCCTTCAGAGGTCACTAGAGGTATATTACCTGTCTCAGAAGTTAGGGGTCATATTTTATAGATCCCGTTTCATATCATTTATGTTTGGCATCACATTTTGCTTCTATGTGGCATACATTGCTTGAGATTTATTTTATTATTAGAGGATTCTGCTCTTATGAGAGAATACCTCGAATCTCCTTTGGTTTACCACGGTGGTGATGTGGTTATAGCTGGGCATGTATTGCCAGTTGATTAGGTATGATTACCGATTTGTAATTATGAGATATACTTGACCTGGAGGGTTAAGTAGTTGTTGTACATTGATAGACTATCATAAGAAGTGAGTCTCCTTTTCTATACCTAATTTGATTATATTGGTATTTGATACAGATAAACCTTAGGTGTTAATCTTGTTATGTAAGCATTAAAGGCAGAAAGTTTTGGTTAAAAGTGTGAAGAGTATTTGGGTATTTGTTAGACTTGGATAAGAAGTCTTTCCGAAAATTTTACGTGCTAGTTGTGAGTAGATGGTAATTGTGTTTCCATAAAAGTATCTCATGTGTTGATTCTAAGTATGATAATCAGAATTTTAATCCTTATTTTGATGGTTTTATGGTAATTAGGATGGATGGTCTCTTTGTTAATTAAAGTTCCGGGAAGATCATGAAAATCATTTGAGAATTGGGTTAATGATTCCTTGTGAGGAGTCCTTGTATGCAAAGTTTAGCTAGTGTGAGTTGGCTTGAGAGGATTCCAAATTTTGGGTTCCATAGTCTTAAACTCGGATGTTACCATGGATCTTATGAGGATTGAGTCCGTGATCTTTGGGCTGGTAAGTACTACCGAAGGAAATTTTTAGGAAATTCTTGAGAATTGTAAAATCATTGATTTAGTTAATACTAAAGAATATATAAATGGTGTAGGATGTAATAAGGATGAATCATATTGATAGAGATGGAGAATAGATTGGCTATAGATCCGATCCTTACCTTACCTAATGGATGTGAGGACCTTGTAAATTTTAAGTGCGTATTAAAGGAAGATTAGGTTGTGATATTATGAGAAATGGGAAAGTAATAGCGTGTGCTTCGAGGAAGTTAACTTATATAGACCGAAATTTTCTTACCCTCTACTCGAAAGTGGCTGCAATTGTTTTATGTTGTCAAGTGGGAACCTTACTTTTTTTGAAGCTCTCTTGTGGGATTTGTTACCGATACTAAGAGTTTGGAGAATTTAGTTACTTGAAAGGAAGAGATTAGAAGACTATCTAGATTTTTGACGAATAGGTTGGGTGTTGTGTGATGGACTTCCTTTCAAGTTGAGAAGTTAATTAACTTTAGCAAGTTTGCGTATAATAATAGTTTTTAGTTTAGCATTGAATGGGTACTGTATTAAGCTTGGTATGGAAAATTTAGTTGTATGATCCCTCGTTTGTATGGATTTCTCCCACTAATGGTGATTAGACGGATTGGACTTATACGGGAGAATCATTGAGAGTGATTAGAATTGTAGTTTAGGGAATTGAAATCCTAGAGTAATTGGGTTGTGAAAATGTATAGAAGAATCATGCCGTTAAGGAAACTATTTGGAAGTTGTAATTTGAAATGCGTGAGAAGTAACCTTTGTTATTGATCCTTAAGGTAAGTCTTTTTAAAATTCGGAACGAATTTTCTTTAAGGGGGAGTGAGTGTAACGACCCTAACCCTAGGCACAATTTTAGTATCATATTATAAGCTTTTAATATTAATGTTAACTTTATGTGCTTATTCTATGCCTTTAATATTTAGGTTAAGTTGAGATGGTTAGGAGATAATTTTAAAGTCTTGGGATAAAATGAAAGTAAGTTAAAGTATTTGGTTGAATTAAAATAATTGAAAGTAAAATAAAGTAATAGGGTGGAGTGATAATAAAATGAACAAATAAAATGTTATGGGTTGGGAGAGTTATTTTAAAAAGAAAGAAAGAAAGAAAATTAGGAAGTATGGGGGGGGCATACTTCCTCCCCTTAATTCCCTCAACCTTACTCCCTTAGTCAATGACCACCATACTTCTCCCATACCTCTCCATCCTCCTTACTTTCCCCTAATCATTTTCCTTCTTCATCCTGTTGAAACATAAACGATCCATTAACCATGAACCGACTCACAACTAGATTAAGAAGAGAAGGAGAAGAAGAAGAAGAATAATACGGAAGCGTGTACCTTGTGATTCCATGATTGTGTTCTTGATCTTGTTCTTGAATAAATGAGAAAGTAGGGAAGAGTAGATCTTCTAAATGATAAGTGCCCTTAATCTCTTTAATCTTCAATTACTTAGGAAGAGTTTTGACTGAATGAGAAATGATGTAACTAGTAGATTCATAGGCTTGATGGATAGGCCTTTATATAGGAATCCAAGGGGCACTTCATTTAGGGACTACACCCTTTCATAAAGATGATGGTGTGAAGTTACCATTATGCCCATCATTTAATGGTACTTACACCTAATGGAATTCTACACATTTTGTCTATACTTTAACATTATTAAATGATTATAACAAATGGAATTAAATAACACATATTAATTAATCCATGTTCTAACAATCTCCCACTTGGATTAATATTAATATGTATCTTTTACTAAATAAATTCCTTAATCATTTATAACATGAATGGCAACCCTTATGTGCACGTTTATTGTCATCCAACACAATCCCGTTCATTAGTCTTATAAGTATAGGGACTAAAGGGGCAGTCGTTGTAATTGATTCGCAACTAAACCCACATTAATCACATATATATATCCAACTAAACGACATAGATTAAGTATAGATATGTAGCATGGAATATTAATGAATATATATGAAGAACGCATATATATATATTCTCCAACTAGTCCTACTTAACCAAATGAGATCAATATAAATAATAACAACACAAAGAAATAGAAAACAACACAAACTCTCACTGATTTAAGCATTATCAAAAGTCGTTTCACCCATATGAGCAGTATGCTCGTGAAACATCAAAAGAGATTACGCTTTACAAAATGGATCCAATAACATGGAGTTTGATCCTATAAGTTGTATATCTATTTGTTCATTTTATACTTATTTCTCTTTAACAAGAGGCATAACCATATGATGTCTTTCGACATCTTTGCATCCACTAAAACATAATCGGAATACTTAATGATCTCAAAATGATCCGATTTTATATACATAAGCATGTAGTTTAATGTTTTATAGGTACTTCATCATTCTTTTGGATGCGACTTAATGTTCTTCTTTCCGAATTTCTTTGGTATTGACCAAGCATCCCAATAATAAATACAAGGTCTGTACGAGTACAGACTTGCGCATACATTAAGCTTCCTACTGCCGGTGCATAAGGGATATTTTCCGTATACTTGAATTTAAAATTAATCTTTAGGACATTTACTTTAAACTGAATTTATCTCCCTTAGAGACAGGGGTGTCATGTGGTTTACAATTTTCCATGCTAAACCTTTGTAATACCTTCTCTATATAGCTCTTTTGTGATAATCCCAAAATACCTCGTGAATGATCACGATGAATTTGAATTCCCAATACATAAGATGCCTTACCAAGATCTTTCATCTCAAATTTGTTTGAGAAATTTCTTAGTTTTTAGAAGGTCCTTATCATTACTAGCAAGAAAATATCATTCAAATATCATCCACATATAAGACCAAAATAATAAATCTACTCCCACTGAACTTATGGTACACACAATCTTCACCAAGATTTATTTCAAAGCCAAATGAAAGAATAACTTGGTTAAATTTTAAGTACCATTGACGAGATGCTTGCTTAAGCCCATAAATGGATTTCTTAAGTTTACAAACCAGTTGACTAGTTTGATCCGAATTAGTCACCATTTCTGGTTTCTTCATATAGATAGTTTCCTCAATGTTGCCATTGAAAAAAAAAACTGTCTTACAATCCATTTGATGAAGCTCAAGATCATAATGTGCCACTAATGCCATAATGATCATAAAAGAGGTTTTAGAAGATACCGGAAAAATGTTTCTTTATAATCAATGCTTTCCTTTTGAGTAAATCCATTAGCAACAAGACGTGCATTATATCTTTCCATATTACCTTGCTAATCCCTATTGGTTTTAAATATCAATTTATAACCAATAGGTTTTACACCTTCAGGTAATGGGACAAGATCCCAAATGTCATTGTCTTTTATTGATTTTAACTCTTCATTAATGGCATTGATCCACTTATGAGAATTAGAACTATTAATGGCTTCATGGAAGGTGATTAGATCATCTCCCACTAAACCTAAGGTGTCCTCATTCTCCGCAAGATACATATCATAAATATCCGAAATAGAACTTCTTCTTTCTCTAGTAGATCTCCTTAAGGGCACCGGTTCATCCTCATTTTGAGGTTGTTGAATTTCATTATGTCCAACATTCTCATGTTGTCCGTTATTTACGGGAGTCTTTATAATGATTTTGAATTGTATGTTCTTTGTTGAATTTCAGGTACAATTACTTGATTTCCAACAGGAACTAAAGTTTGAGGAATAAAGAGTGGTTCCTCTAACTCTTCAAATTCAAAATCATTACTATTTCTCCCACTAAATTCAACATCCTTAAGGAACCTAAAATTGCCAGTCTCAAAAAATGTTCTAGTTTTCGGATCATAAAATTTATATTCCCTAGATCTCTCGGCATACCCTACAAAATAGCTACTAACAAGATTTAGGTCCAGTTTGCCCTCATTAGGCCTATAAGGTCTAGCTTCTGCTGGACACCCCCATACATGAAGATGATTTAAGGACGGTTTCTTATTCGTCCATAACTCAAAAGGGGTTTTGTCGGTAGCTTTTTGAAGGTGCTCTATTGAGAATATAAGCTGCGGTTTTTAATGCTTCGCCCATAACGAGTGAGGTAAAGAAGTACAAGAAAACATACTTCTTACCATATTTTTAAGGATTCTATTATGTCTCTCCAATATACTATGCTAGATTTTCCCGGCATGGTGTAGTGAGGGACAATCCTACACTCTTCAAAATAGCGAATATAAAGGACCCGGACGTTATTCACCCAATACGTTATACCGTCCGTAGTTTTCACTACCATGATCGGATTTAACGTTCTTAATAGTCTTTCTTATGCCTTAAAAGACTTGAAAACGATCAATGATTGAAACTTTACATGAAGAAAATAATGTATCCATAACGAGAGTAATCATCCATGAACGTAATGAAATATTGTTGACCATTCCATGAAGGGCTAATGAATGGTCCACAAATATCCATATGAATTAGTTCCAAGACATTTGATACTCTCAAAATCTATTTCCTTTAATGTTTGTAAATTTATTCTTTAAAACACTTTAATGCAAAAGTTTTATCCGGAGTATCAAGTTGTTTTTAGAATTCCCTCCGACATAAACTTTATCAATTCTCCCTTTGGAGATATGACCCAAACGCCTATGCCATAGAATACAAGAATTTTCACTTGATAACTTTTGCTTAGTGCCTTTAGTTTTGGTTTCATTATTATGGGACTCATTAATAGTATTTACTGTTTGAAGTAAATAAAATTGTCATTGTTAAGATAAAGTACTAATACCGACAATCTCGAAATTGAAAATAAGATCACATTTATTATTACCAAATGAACAGGAATAACCTTCCCGATCTAATACTGTGACTGATATCAAATTCCGCCTAAATGACGGTACAATAAATGTATTATTTAATACAAAATAATAGCCAGTACTTAACAAAAATCCCTATGCCTATAACTTCAACCGGATTTCCAGCTTTCATATAGATGTATTTCTCATCTTCACTGGGGATTCGATAATTCAGGCAACCCTGCATACATGAACTAATGTGAGTTGTTGCACCAAATACAACCACTATGTATATTAAGGAATTAAAACCAAATTTGCCTTAGTACAAACAAGACCAAATGACATACCATCCTGAATTCGCCATTCGCGATATTTATGGTAGTCGTTCTTCATGCGAGTAAGGTCCTTGCAAAAGAAGCATTTCTTGACTTTATGATCCTTAAATGATCCCTTATGCTTCATACTTGCAACCGTAATTTCCTTCCCTCTTCTCTTAATCCCACGAGAAGAAGTAAATGCTGAGTGAGTACTTTCTAATTTGAGATATTTCATCCTATCTTCCTCTAATGTCATATGTGAAAGTAATCCATTAATATTCCACTTTTTCTTTTGACATTTATAGGTCACTTCAAAAGGACCAAATTGAGGAGGAAGATAGATCAAAACTAAGTGCACGAGCAAATCTTCCGAAATCTCTAACTTAAGTGCCTTTAGTTTGATCGAAAGATGAAATAATTCAATAATGTACTCCCTAAGATTTTCTTCACCCTTGTATCGAATGGAAACAAGTTTCCACAAGAATTCAAGTAAAATCTCAAAGCATTTTCGATCTCGTAGACATTGTCCAAAAATGTCTCGAAACCGCATTTTTCATGATCATTAGACTCACGCGGTTGGACCGTTCCCATTGCTCAACATTTTTCCGTTCTATAATGGTATTTCCTTTAGAGAGAGCAATGGGACTTGATTCCCAAATGCGTGATCGATGTCCATATTGCCTAAGATCATCGTTATATTATTTTTCCAAGTTTTAAGTTTAGTCCCGCAAGCAAAGGTGCATCATTTATAGCAAGAGTTACGGATGAAGCATTAATCAAATCAAGGAGAAGAACAAGAATGAAACAAAACATATATAAGAAACTACATAACGATTAATTATATCAAATGAATTCCATCAAAAATAAAAGATAATCAACATGACATCAAGACTAATCTTTGGATTGCGAATTGACTCACAATTTGATTTATCTTAAGGTAAACAAATAGCTTAAACAACACACTTTAAATACTTGCCTTCCTTTGGGCCGGATCAAGTACAAAAGGTGTCCTAAAGTTTAAGGTACTTGTTCCCCCGGCAATAAAGAATATAAACAATTCACTTTAAACACCCGCCTTCCTTTGGAATGGTTCACAGCATTTAAAATGACCAAAAGTTTAGTTCAATTATTACCCCATGAATGTAAATACTTAGTCAACAACAAGGTCTCCTTTGGGAAACAAGCATGTTATCACATATCAATATTTACATTCATCTTTTAACAAGTTTGAATTTAATCAACAAGGTCTCCTTTGGGAAACAAGCATGTTAATTATGTCCAAAATGTTAAGGATATAATTAATCGGAAACAAAAGGCCTTAAGGATATATCGAAAATTTAAAGGGTAAATAAATAAGTGAAATTTATCATTAAAAGATAGTATCTTTTGTTCTACCCGTCCATTCTTAAAGTTCGATAACTCTAAGAACCGCCGAAGCGCGATCGGGTGTCCAGATACTATAATTTACTAACAAATTATCACAAAAGACCAAAAGGGTATGAATGACCAAAAATTGCAGCTCTATAAACATTGAAGCTTCGCACACAATGGGCGGCCGCGTTGTCAAGGTGGGCGACCGCCCAAGCTTCAATTCCACAAATTTTAAAGTCGCTGTACACACGGGTGACCGCCTGTGTCAAGATGGGCGACCGCCCAAGCTGCATT
The DNA here is from genome assembly GCA_022495995.1 of Adenophora triphylla var. japonica. Classification (NCBI taxonomy): domain Eukaryota; kingdom Viridiplantae; phylum Streptophyta; class Magnoliopsida; order Asterales; family Campanulaceae; genus Adenophora; species Adenophora triphylla. The sequence goes on from JAFEMH010003786.1 coordinate 199,709, forward strand.
TCACAGTGCATTGAAGTTATCAGACACATGGGCGACCGCCCAGATCAAGATGGGCGACCGCCCATGTGCCCAGTACCCAGATTTGACGAAAAGTCACCATTTTTAACACCCTTTTATGAACAGTTTTGAACCCTTTTATGAACAGTTTTGAACCAAATAGAGAGAGTCATACCATATCGCGGGGCTACGCCCCCCGCACCCCCCTTTGTGGTCCGATACCAGGACAACGAGACATAACATCCAATACCCTTTAGACTATCAATTCTTAACTTAATGGTGAATAATTATTCAACCGAAGCAAGTAGATCCTTATACTCACATCACATTTTTAAATGTGTGGCTATACATTTGAACAAACTCACAACGCATCAAATGATGGTGGCTATGTCCAAAATAGGATAATCTTACATTAAGAATTGAAAGCCTTGAGTAAACCAAAATCAGAAATAGAATGAAGTTTATGAATATAATACTCTTAGACAAGATGAGTATCATGAACAAGAACAAAAACTAAATGAAATCATACAAGAATTAAAGGATAAGGCTTTATAAGAATTTCAAACTCAATCTAGTATATGAGTAGGCTCTGATACCAATTGTTGAAACATAAACGATCCATTAACCATGAACCGACTCACAACTAGATTAAGAAGAGAAGGAGAAGAAGAAGAAGAATAATACGGAAGCGTGTACCTTGTGATTCCATGATTGTGTTCTTGATCTTGTTCTTGAATAAATGAGAAAGTAGGGAAGAGTAGATCTTCTAAATGATAAGTGCCCTTAATCTCTTTAATCTTCAATTACTTAGGAAGAGTTTTGACTGAATGAGAAATGATGTAACTAGTAGATTCATAGGCTTGATGGATAGGCCTTTATATAGGAATCCAAGGGGCACTTCATTTAGGGACTACACCCTTTCATAAAGATGATGGTGTGAAGTTACCATTATGCCCATCATTTAATGGTACTTACACCTAATGGAATTCTACACATTTTGTCTATACTTTAACATTATTAAATGATTATAACAAATGGAATTAAATAACACATATTAATTAATCCATGTTCTAACACATCCTCCTTCATTTCCATCCATGGAAGCTTCTCTCTAGAATCCCTCTTTCCAAGTTACTAGCAAACTCATTTCTTCTCCATTTTTCAATCCAAGTGTACTTTTGTGATTGGTGCATCTAGGGGAGTTTATCAAGCTAAAAAGATCCTCATTTCATCCTAAAATTCTAAAGTAAGTTATTATGACTTCCTTCTAAATATTGCTCACTTTATGTGTTAATTAATCTCTTGTTGAAAGAAGATGATTTTTGGTATTTTGAATAATGTTATTTGAGTTGGAATTGATCTTAAGTTGTAAATTGGTGATCTAAGTTGAAAGAAGAGTGGTATAGAGAAATTGGGGATATTAATGGTATAAGTGTAAGTGTTTAATGTGGGTTTGGCCAAGTTACTAGAGTTAGAAAGTGAATTATTAGGACCTTCCTCCTATTAAATGATCATGAATGAATTGATGATAATGTTGTGGTTATAATTGTGGTTTTAAATGTTATGACACTCTCTTGGGTTGAGAAATGGAGTAATGACCTAGGATAAAGTTGTTGTTCATAGAAGTGATAAAGAATGTAAGAGAATGGGTGGAATTAGATTAAGAAAATAAGTGTAAAATGTGATGGTTAAATGAGTAGGAAATCCAAGTGTGAGTAGCCTAGGTTAATGGTACTTTGGGGTTTAAATGGTTTGTAATGACATTAGGAAGGTTGACAAATAATCTTATGTTCACAATTTAGAGGAAGCCTAAGTTGGATTTTTGGGTTTTCTTGACTTAGTGATTTAAGGCTGCTGTGATACCCGATACGGCAGCCGCACGAGTCGTGCCCCTTGGCACGAGTCGTGCCCATGGCCAACTCGTGGTTACGATTCGTGAAATGAGAGCCAAATCGTTCTGAGTAACTTAAGTGTGAATTGGCAAGAGTCGTGCCATGAGGAGGTAACGAGTCGTTCTTTAGGGGACGCTTGAATATGGGGAAGGCCAAAGGGGCACGAGTCGTGCCCTGGGGCATGAGTCGTGCCCTGGCCTGGTGACATTGAACTGTTTTTTGAGCTGTTTAAACCTATTCAACCTACACCATAATTGAACCCTCTTTAACTTAGATTAAAGTAGAATGCTTGGGCTACTCAATGAAGTCTTATTTGGTCAAAATGGAATTGTGGAAGTAGTTTAAATATTGTTCGGGAAATGGTTGATAAGCTTGAATTGTAACTTCACCAAAGTGGTTCAAACTTGGGAAGTAGATCTTGAACTTTTATTAAAGTTATCCGAGGTTGTGTAATGATTATGTAGGAATGGTTTATGATACATAGTGGCCTTACTTGCCTCATACCCTTGGTGATTAGTTGAATAGTGTAGAGACTATAGTTACACCATTGCGTTAGTTAGAAATGTTTATGTATCACATTGTGGTATTGTTATTCCAAGTGGAGATTATTTGGTATTGTTATATTGTATCCCAAGTGTGGATTATTTGATATATGGTTGTATTGTTTCCCAGTTGTGGATTATCTGGCATGTTGATTATATTGTATCCTGGTGTGGATTATGTGGTTATATGGATACCTTATTTGAATTTATATTCGTTAATGGTATTATGCATAGTGTATTAAATGAATGTTGCACTATAGTATTGATTTAACATGAGTATACATTACCATGTTGTTCTTATCCCCTTTGTGGATTTTATTTCAAGTATCTATTATGTGCTTGAACGTGGATATGTGATTCGGGGGTATAATGGAATTCAATCAATTATTGATTTGTTCTATAAGTGATTGAAGGTTCATTATACTCACTGACCGCCCCTCTGTGGCCACAGAGTGGGATGTGCTAGCAACGTATTGAGCCAAAAGCCTTACAGTCCGCTGCGATTTGGTGATTAGGTGGAATGCTTCTGTATTAAGCCAAAAGCTTTACAGTTAGCGCTGATATTATATGATACTCTGAATAAGGGTCATATAAGTATCCTATTTTCTTATATGGATCTCTGGAGTATGAGTCCTATAAGCGGTGAAGGTGCATGGGGGCAATTCACCAAAGAGAGGAGTTTTACTTCCACGTTGTACGACTTATTGTTCAGACGGGAAAGGTAAAATGAGGTAACGTAAGGTGTTTACCGCTTTCATAATGTGTTATGTGTAACCATGCTATGTGTTGCATATTGTTTGGCATCTTGATGCATTCATAATAGCTTATTGAGATTTATTCTCACCCCTTCCCTTTACTGTTTTAGATTATGCTTTCGAGACAGTGACCCGAACCAAATGAGGCCGGGGATAAAATTGTGGACTGTTGCTTTTGGGACTTGTCAGGTTAAGTATAGGAGTTGTATATAAACTCTTTTGTAAACAAAGTTATTTTGGGGTTTACGATGTAATTTATTAGATTATGGTTTATCGAAGTCATTGTGGAATTTTCTCCAAGTGGAGCTATTATCAGTTGATTTAAAATTTAAAGTTTGAGTAGTGGTTTTCTTTTAAATGTGAAATAAAAGTTTTTGAAAATCTAAGATGGGATTTCTTAGTTTGGGCTTCTCAAGCTCGGGACACGCGTTAGGTCCCGGGTTGGGGTGCTCACAGTTGGTATCAGAGCTTAGTTTAGAGGTAAAGGGTAGATGTCTAAACTAAGGGGGAGTGTGTGTTAATTGACGCCGAGTGTTTAGTGCAGGAGTTTGTTCTAATGGCTGGAAACAATGATGACCAGCGAAAGGTTCTAGAAAATGAAGGATGTTTAAATTGTAGCCTCACAGTCATGGTATTTTAGTAATGAATTCAAATGGTCTTGGGTTGGATATGGGAAATGTTGTAGGTGGGTTGGTGCATTTTACTTGGGTTGAAATTTGTTAAATTAGTTGAGATGTGGTATAGCGAAGTTTTGGTATAGTATTGATGTTAAGAAAAATGATTTAAGTATGTGATATTGTTTAGGGTTCCTTTTAATGAAGTTGGATAAGTTGTAAAGTTGTTGTTATATTGTTGTACGATGCTATTATTACCGTATAAATGATTATTAATAAGTTTGACAATTTGTTTGGCTGTTGAAATAATGAAAGAGGGGTTTGGAAATGAGTAAAGGGATGGTTTGATAAAATATAGGTTGGTAATTGAAAAGAGTATTATAAATGTTAATATATGGTGGAGAGAGTATTGTTGGGTGGCTTGTGATGTGTAAAAATAATGAAAATAACTTAGGTAGTGGGTGAATGAACATGGCGAATAGTGATAATAGGTATGGGTTAATGTGGAAAGATAGAGTAATAGGGTTATATGGCTTGGAGAAGGTATATGGTATCATTTGAGAACCTTATAATTAAAGTTGACTCAATGGTATAGTTGTTGTTGAATTATGGTCATATATGGTATATGATGTATTAGGTGATATACATGGTGGTTGTAATGGTTAGCCAATTAATAGGGCTTTGGAAATAAGCAGGAAATGGTGGTTTTGGAATGAATATGGTAAGGTTGATATTCAAAGTGATTGGGAATTCTGTATCCATTTTAGTTAAGTTAGAATGATCATGAAAGGATGTGAAGAAAGATTTAGTAATAGCAATATTGACTAGGGTAAAATGGTGTTGTAAAGTGAAGGTCTAAAGGTCGAGTATGTGTTTCGGATATAGGAGAGATAGCTCCTTCAGAGGTCACTAGAGGTATATTACCTGTCTCAGAAGTTAGGGGTCATATTTTATAGATCCTGTTTCATATCATTTATGTTTGGCATCACATTTTGCTTCTATGTGGCATACATTGCTTGAGATTTATTTTATTATTAGAGGATTCTGCTCTTATGAGAGAATACCTCGAATCTCCTTTGGTTTACCACGGTGGTGATGTGGTTATAGCTGGGCATGTATTGCCAGTTGATTAGGTATGATTACCGATTTGTAATTATGAGATATACGTGACCTGGAGGGTTAAGTAGTTGTTGTGCATTGATAGACTATCATAAGAAGTGAGTCTCCTTTTCTATACCTAATTTGATTATATTGGTATTTGATACAGATAAACCTTAGGTGGTAATCTTGTTATGTAAGCATTAAAGGCAGAAAGTTTTGTTAAAAGTGTGAAGAGTATTTGGGTATTTGTTAGACTTGGATAAGAAGTCTTTCCGAAAATTTTACGTGCTAGTTGTGAGTAGATGGTAATTGTGTTTCCATAAAAGTATCTCATGTGTTGATTCTAAGTATGATAATCAGAATTTTAATCCTTATTTTGATGGCTTTATGGTAATTAGGATGGATGGTCTCTTTGTTAATTAAAGTTCCGGGAAGATCATGAAAATCATTTGAGAATTGGGTTAATGATTCCTTGTGAGGAGTCCTTGTATGCAAAGTTTAGCTAGTGTGAGTTGGCTTGAGAGGATTCCAAATTTTGGGTTCTATAGTCTTAAACTCGGATGTTACCATGGATCTTATGAGGATTGAGTCCGTGATCTTTGGGCTGGTAAGTACTACCGAAGGAAATTTTTAGGAAATTCTTGAGAATTGTAAAATCATTGATTTAGTTAACACAAAAGAATATATAAATGGTGTAGGATGTAATAAGGATGAATCATATTGATAGAGATGGAGAATAGATTGGCTATAGATCCGATCCTTACCTTACCTAATGGATGTGAGGACCTTGTGAATTTTAAGTGCGTATTAAAGGAAGATTAGGTTGTGATATTATGAGAAATGGGAAAGTAATAGCGTGTGCTTCGAGGATGTTAACTTATATAGACCGAAATTTTCTTACCCTCTACTCGAAAGTGGCTGCAATTGTTTTATGTTGTCAAGTGGGAACCTTACTTTTTTTGAAGCTCTCTTGTGGGATTTGTTACCGATACTAAGAGTTTGGAGAATTTAGTTACTTGAAAGGAAGAGATTAGAAGACTATCTAGATTCTTGACGAATAGGTTGGGTGTTGTGTGTTGGACTTCCTTTCAAGTTGAGAAGTTAATTAACTTTAGCAAGTTTGCGTATAATAATAGTTTTTAGTTTAGCATTGAATGGGTACTGTATTAAGCTTGGTATGGAAAATTTAGTTGTATGATCCCTCGTTTGTATGGATTTCTCCCACTAATGGTGATTAGACGGATTGGACTTATACGGGAGAATCATTGAGAGTGATTAGAATTGTAGTTTAGGGAATTGAAATCCTAGAGTAATTGGGTTGTGAAAATGTATAGAAGAATCATGCCGTTAAGGAAACTATTTGGAAGTTGTAATTTGAAATGCGTGAGAAGTAACCTTTGTTATTGATCCTTAAGGTAAGTCTTTTTAAAATTCGAGACGAATTTTCTTTAAGGGGGAGTGAGTGTAACGACCCTAACCCTAGGCACAATTTTAGTATCATATTATAAGCTTTTAATATTAATGTTAACTTTATGTGCTTATTCTATGCCTTTAATATTTAGGTTAAGTTGAGATGGTTAGGAGATAATTTTAAAGTCTTGGGATAAAATGAAAGTAAGTTAAAGTATTTGATTGAATTAAAATAATTGAAAGTAAAATAAAGTAATAGGGTGGAGTGATAATAAAATGAACAAATAAAATGTTATGGGTTGGGAGAGTTATTTTAAAAAGAAAGAAAGAAAGAAAATTAGGAAGTATGGGGGGGGCATACTTCCTTCCCTTAATTCCCTCAACCTTACTCCCTTAGTCAATGACCACCATACTTCTCCCATACCTCTCCATCCTCCTTACTTTCCCCTAATCATTTTCCTTCTTCATCCTCCTTCATTTCCATCCATGGAAGCTTCTCTCTAGAATCCCTCTTTCCAAGTTACTAGCAAGCTCATTTCTTTTCCATTTTTCAATTCAAGTGTACTTTTGTGATTGGTGCATCTAGGGGAGTTTATCAAGCTAAAAAGATCCTCATTTCATCCTAAAATTCTAAAGTAAGTTATTATGACTTCCTTCTAAATATTGCTCACTTTATGTGTTAATTAATCTCTTGTTGAAAGAAGATGATTTTTGGTATTTTGAATAATGTTATTTGAGTTGGAATTGATCTTAAGTTGTAAATTGGTGATCTAAGTTGAAAGAAGAGTGGTATAGAAAAATTGGGGGATATTAATGGTATAAGTGTAAGTGTTTAATGTGGGTTTGGCCAAGTTACTAGAGTTAGAAACAGGGGGCGGAGCCAGGAATTTTCCGTGGGGGGGCAAGATTATACGGGGGTTCGGGGGCAGCGTCCCCGAAAAAAAATTTCGGGTCGGACAAGTAAAAAATGGATCGGATCCATGAAAAACAAATAAATAAGGAAAAATGTCATAATATTTCATACACAAAATCATGTTCAAATTAGTTCATCAGAACGGAAAATAACCGAAAAAAAAAAAACTTACAATTTAAATAGCACTAGTGGCACTAGTGATTTTCGGCAAAAGATTTTTTCGAGTAGCCATATCTTGAAAACGCTTCAAGATTCGTTCATTAGAAATATCTATGAACAGAGCTTTCTCAATGTACACCAACAAACAATCGTTCAAATATTTATCTCCCATCCTATTTCGCAGCTCTGACTTGCAATACTTCATCCCATAAAACACTCTCTCAACAGTTGCAGTCGCCACAGGTAAGAGTAAGACCAATACAATCAAGCGATAGACTAATGGAAACATTTTCTCTTTCATAGTTTCAACCATCTTCTTTGATAGACTGCTCAAGTCTTCAATATCGGAGAATCGTTCATCAAGTCTTACAGAAAGAAGAAAATTTTCAAGTTCATCATGAATTATTAGAAGATCCGTCTCTGAGAAGTCTAGTGGATATAGTTTGGCAAGACGGATAAGTTTCTCGACATTGAAGCTAGAGAAATTACTTCTCGGATTGAGGCATGCCATATACTTAAGCAATTGTGTACTAGACTCGGAAAAACGATCCCCCATCTCTTGTATAATAGAGTCCACAACCTAATTGACGTAAAACAAGAATAATTTTAGATAACGTGTTAATTATACTAAAGTTAATAGAAAAAAATGTGTGATAGTTAAGTTACCTCACAAAAGATTTCAACACGATAATGATGGTAGTTAGTAATATTCGTCCCATCTCTTTTGACGCGAATCCGTCTTGGGACAATGTCATCCATCTTAACAACATCAATTTCATTAGCCTCACAAAAAGAATTCACTACTTGGCATAAACTATCCCATCCGGATTCTCGAAATGTTTGCAATCTTTCTTTCACAATCTCTATCCCATTAAGTGCGTTGAGAATATCTTGATCTTTTGCTTGCAAGGCTAAAGACAATGGGTGAATGAAGCCTAATAAACGTTTCATCAACATCATAATAAACACAAACTCATAACTTTCCATCCTTTGTATCAAACCCGAAACTAGCCCACGTGTTGTTGCATCAACTCCATCATTAAATATATTTTCAAGGACTTTAATCACCGATGGCCACATAGCTTCAAGACGAAGTATAGTAATATAATGAGATCCCCATCGAGTGTCACCCGGTCTACGCAAAGAGGTTTCTTGATTTTGACCACTTCCCGAATTGATATCTCCCTTCTCCAACCTTTCAACAAGTCTATCATGTTCGGTTTGTCTAAGTTTATCTGCTCTTTTACAAGAAGATCCACATATTGTAACAATTTCCCCAAGATAACCGAAAAAGCCACTAACATACCGATTTGCCTTAAATACGGCACACACACCAATTGAATTTGATGAGCAAAACAATGAATATACCATGCCGATGGATTCTCTCTTAAAATAAGTGCTTTCAAACCATTAAATTCACCTCTCATATTAGATGCACCATCATATCCTTGACCTCTCAATCTTGACATTGTTAATCCCAATTCAGTAAAATACTAAGTCAATTGCCTCTTTCAAACATATCGACGTGGTCTCCTTAACATGAATCAAATACAAGAATCTTTCCACGACCTCCCCCTTTTTGTTCCCATATCTAATAACAATCGCCATTTGCTCTTTTATTGAGCAATCTCGAGACTCATCAACCATGATAGAAAATAATCCATTACCAAGTTCACTCAATATTGCAAGTCTTGTTTCAACGGACAAGAATTAATTATATCTTTACGAATATCGGGAGAAGTCATTTGAGAATTTCCTGGAGCATTTTTAAGAGTAACGTTACCAACCTCTTCATTCCTTAAAGCTGTACTCATCGCAACAACGATAAAAAGTACCCGGTCTTATGGAAGTTGAAGACTCGTCATGTCCCCTAAAAGGAAGACCTTCACCCAAGCAAAAACGAATAACATCTAGGCTTGCCGTCAAACGAATTTGATATTCCTTGTCTTTTATCGCACAACCTCTATCAATAACATGACTCAAGCTTTGTTTTTGATTCAAAAAATTTTCATACTTGATTCTTGCTTGGTTGTGTGAACTAGAAGTAGAACCAACATGTCCTCTAAACTTTTCAGGACCCTTTTTCCAATTGCTAAACCCAATACTAGTAAATGCTTCATCACCCGGTGACACATAACCATGCTTAAAAAGAAAACACCAAAAGCAATATGCGGCATCTTTAAACATACTATATTCAAGCCAATTAAAATCCCCAAACCAATCATCTCTAAAACTACGACTTGGAATTCCTTTTTTTTGGAATTGCATGACCTTTTGGTTGACAAGGACCTTTAGCAACATATTCTCTACGAATACGGTCCTGAATATTCACATCAAAACTATCAATTGACTTTCGTAGACCGGGATCAGAAACAATGTCATTTTCTACAATTTCGACAACCACATTTTCATTCAATATTTGTGTTTCATTTCCAACACTAGAACTAGAAGAAGCCATAGATCTAGGCCTTTTTAACACAAATCTATCCATTGATAAACCTAAATGAACAAAAAATACAATTGAAAACTTATCAATTTGTGAGAAATTAAAATTAATCAAAACACATTTAAATTTGTGTAAAACAAAACTCCATTCAAATTTGTAGAGAGAGAGAGAGAGAGGAAATTACCGAGAGAGAGAGAGAGAGACGGCAGCAAGGACTAGAGGAGAAGGAGCAGCGACGGCGGCGTCGAGGAGGAGCGGCAGCGGCGGCGACGCAGGAGCAGCGGAGACGCGAGAAGGCTAGGGTTTTTGAATTTTGGAGCGGACGGAGACGAGAAGGAAGGGGAAATTACGTATGCTTTTTGTTTCCTCTGTTTTTTTTTTTAAAAAAACTGAACGACGCCTTTTTTTTCATTAATCAAAATTTACGTCGTTTTGATTAATTAAAAAAACAAAAAAAAAACGTAAACTCTTTGTCTTCTCCGGGCAATACTCCAGCCGAAATCCCTAATTTTCGCCAGTTTCCGGTGGGGGGGGGCAAAAAAAATAAAAAATATTTTGCACTGCATTTCCGCCGGTGGGGGGGGGGGGCAAGTGCCCCCTCCTGCCCCCCCTGGCTCCGCCCCTGGTTAGAAAGTAATTATTAGGACCTTCCTCCTATTAAATGATCATGAATGAATTGATGTTAATGTTGTGGTTATAATTGTGGTTTGAAATGTTATGACACTCTCTTGGGTTGAGAAATGGAGTAATGACCTAGGATAAAGTTGTTGTTCATAGAAGTGATAAAGAATGTAAGAGAATGGGTGGAATTAGATTAAGAAAATAAGTGTAAAATGTGATGGTTAAATGAGTAGGAAATCCAAGTGTGAGTAGCCTAGGTTAATGGTACTTTGGGGTTTAAATGGTTTGTAATGACATTAGGAAGGTTGACAAATAATCTTATGTTCACAATTTAGAGGAAGCCTAAGTTGGATTTTTGGGTTTTCTTGACTTAGTGATTTAAGGCTGCTGTGATACCTGAATCTGGCCGTGGCACGAGTCGTGCCCCTTGGCACGAGTCGTGCCCATGGCCAACTCGTGGTTACGATTCGTGAAATGAGAGCCAAATCGTTCTGAGTAACTTAAGTGTGAATTGGCAAGAGTCGTACGATGAGGAGGTAACGAGTCGTGCTTTAGGGGACGCTTGAATCTGGGGAAGGCCAAAGGGGCACGAGTCGTGCCCTGGGGCACGAGTCGTGCCCTGGCCTGGTGACATTGAACTGTTTTTTGGGCTGTTTAAACCTATTCAACCTAGACCATAATTGAACCCTCTTTAACTTAGATTAAAGTAGAATGCTTGGGCTACTCAATGAAGTCTTATTTGGTCAAAATGGAATTGTGGAAGTAGTTTAAATATTGTTCGGGAAATGGTTGATAAGCTTGAATTGTAACTTCACCAAAGTGGTTCAAACTTGGGAAGTAGATCTTGAACTTTTATTAAAGTTATCCGAGGTTGTGTAATGATTATGTAGGAATGGTTTATGATACATAGTGGCGTTACTTGCCTCATACCCTTGGTGATTAGTTGAATAGTGTAGAGACTATAGTTACACCATTGCGTTAGTTAGAAATGTTTATGTATCACATTGTGGTATTGTTATTCCAAGTGGAGATTATTTGGTATTGTTATATTGTATCCCAAGTGTGGATTATTTGATATATGGTTGTATTGTATCCCAGTTGTGGATTATCTGGCATGTTGATTATATTGTATCCTGGTGTGGATTATGTGGTTATATGGATACCTTATTTGAATTTATATTCGTTAATGGTATTATGCATAGTGTATTAAATGAATGTTGCACTATAGTATTGATTTAACATGAGTATACATTACCATGTTGTTCTTATCCCCTTTGTGGATTTTATTTCAAGTATCTATTATGTGCTTGAACGTGGATATGTGATTCGGGGGTATAATGGAATTCAATCAATTATTGATTTGTTCTATAAGTGATTGAAGGTTCATTATACCTGTGACCGGCCCCTCTGTGGCCACAGAGTGGGATGTGCTAGCAGCTGTATTGAGCCAAAAGCCTTACAGTCCGCTGCGATTTGGTGATTAGGTGGAATGCTTCTGTATTAAGCCAAAAGCTTTACTGTTAGCGCTGATATTATATGATACTCTGAATAAGGGTCAGATAAGCGGTGAAGGTGCATGGGGGCAATTCACCAAAGAGAGGAGTTTTACTCCCACGTTGTACGACTTATTGTTCAGACGGGAAAGGTAAAATGAGGTAACGTAAGGTGTTTACCGCTTTCATAATGTGTTATGTGTAACCATGCTATGTGTTGCATATTGTTTGGCATCTTGATGCATTCATAATAGCTTATTGAGATTTATTCTCACCCCTTCCCTTTTACTGTTTTAGATTATGCTGAGACAGGTGACCTGAACCAGTGAGGCCAGGGATAAAATTGTGGACTGTTGCTTTTGGGACTTGTCAGGTTAAGTATAGCAGTTGTATATAAACTCTTTTGTAAACAAAGTTATTTTGGGGTTTACGATGTAATTTATTAGATTATGGTTTATCGAAGTCATTATGGAATTTTCTCCAAGTGGAGCTATTATCAGTTGATTTAAAATTTGAAGTTTGAGTAGTGGTTTTCTTTTAAATGTGAAATAAAAGTTTTTGAAAATCTAAGATGGGATTTCTTAGTTTGGGCTTCTCAAGCTCGGGACACGCGTTAGGTCCCGGGTTGGGGTGCTCACAGTTGGTATCAGAGCTTAGTTTAGAGGTAAAGGGTATATGTCTAAACTAAGGGGGTTTTTGTTTTTTTTAAGTGATAAGTGCTGAAATCTGATTTCAGTTCTGAAAATGGCTGAATGATTAAGAGCGCAAAGCTGAAAACCGAATTACGAATTGGATAAGTTATTTGATTTTGTATACGAATTCATTATCTCAAACAGTTAAAAAAATAAAAAAAAATTAAAAAAAAAAAAAAAAAAAACCCAAACGTAAATGCAGTGAATAGTAAACGGTTTTAAAAAAAATTAACATAAATCAAGCATGAACAGTGCGTTTTAAGAGGCTTTCAGCACCATTTTTACCTCTTAAAAATCAGTGGCTTTTAAGAGGCATTAAAAATTTGAAAAAAAAAAAAAAAAAACAAACACACTTAAAGTGTTTTACCTCTTAAAATTAAGTGATTTACCTCTTAATAAGAGGTAAAATGAAAAAACAAAAGCCCCCTAAGGGGGAGTGTGTGTTAATTGACGCCGAGTGTTTAGTGCAGGAGTTTGTTCTAATGGCTGGAAACAATGATGACCAGCGAAAGGTTCTAGAAAATGAAGGATGTTTAAATTGTAGCCTCACAGTCATGGTATTTTAGTAATGAATTCAAATGGTCTTGGGTTGGATATGGGAAATGTTGCAGGTGGGTTGGTGCATTTTACTTGGGTTGAAATTTGTTAAATTAGTTGAGATGTGGTATAGCGAAGTTTTGGTATAGTATTGATGTTAAGAAAAATGATTTAAGTATGTGGTATTGTTTAGGGTTCCTTTTAATGAAGTTGGCTAAGTTGTAAAGTTGTTGTTATATTGTTGTACGATGCTATTATTACCGTATAAATGATTATTAATAAGTTTGACAATTTGTTTGGCTGTTGAAATAATGAAAGAGGGGTTTGGAAATGAGTAAAGGGATGGTTTGATAAAATATAGGTTGGTAATTGAAAAGAGTATTATAAAGGTTAATATATGGTGGAGAGAGTATTGTTGGGTGGCTTGTGATGTGTAAAAATAATGAAAATAACTTAGGTAGTGGGTGAATGAACATGGCGAATAGTGATAATAGGTATGGGTTAATGTGGAAAGATAGAGTAATAGGGTTATATGGCTTGGAGAAGGTATATGGTATCATTTGAGAACCTTATAATTAAAGTTGACTCAATGGTATAGTTGTTGTTGAATTATGGTCATATATGGTATATGATGTATTAGGTGATATACATGGTGGTTGTAATGGTTAGCCAATTAATAGGGCTTTGAAAATAAGCAGGAAATTGTGGTTTTGGAATGAATATGGTAAGGTTGATATTCAAAGTGATTGGGAATTCTGTATCCATTTTAGTTAAGTTAGAATGATCATGAAAGGATGTGAAGAAAGATTTAGTAATAGCAATATTGACTAGGGTAAAATGGTGTTGTAAAGTGAAGGTCTAAAGGTCGAGTATGTGTTTCGGATATAGGAGAGATAGCTCCTTCAGAGGTCACTAGAGGTATATTACCTGTCTCAGAAGTTAGGGGTCATATTTTATAGATCCTGTTTCATATCATTTATGTTTGGCATCACATTTTGCTTCTATGTGGCATACATTGCTTGATATTTATTTTATTATTAGAGGATTCTGCTCTTATGAGAGAATATCTCGAATCTCCTTTGGTTTACCACGGTGGTGATGTGGTTATAGCTGGGCATGTATTGCCAGTTGATTAGGTATGATTACCGATTTGTAATTATGAGATATACTTGACCTGGAGGGTTAAGTAGTTGTTGTTCATTGATAGACTATCATAAGAAGTGAGTCTCCTTTTCTATACCTAATTTGATTATATTGATATTTGATACAGATAAACCTTTGGTGGTAATCTTGTTATGTAAGCATTAAAGGCAGAAAGTTTTGGTTAAAAGTGTGAAGAGTATTTGGGTATTTGTTAGACTTGGATAAGAAGTCTTTCCGAAAATTTTACATGCTAGTTGTGAGTAGATGGTAAATTGTGTTTCCATAAAAGTATCTCATGTGTTGATTCTAAGTATGATAATCAGAATTTTAATCCTTATTTTGATGGCTTTATGGTAATTAGGATGGATGGTCTCTTTGTTAATTAAAGTTTCGGGAAGATCATAAAAATCATTTGAGAATTGGGTTAATGATTCCTTGTGAGGAGTCCTTGTATGAAAATTTTAGCTAGTGTGAGTTGGCTTGAGAGGATTCCAAATTTTGGGTTCTATAGTCTTAAACTCGGATGTTACCATGGATCTTATGAGGATTGAGTCCGTGATCTTTGGGCTGGTAAGTACTACCGAAGGAAATTTTTAGGAAATTCTTGAGAATTGTAAAATCATTGATTTAGTTAACACTAAAAAATATATTAATGGTGTAGGATGTAATAAGGATGAATCATATTGATAGAGATGGAGAATAGATTGGCTATAGATCCGATCCTTACCTTACCTAATGGATGTGAGGACCTTGTGAATTTTAAGTGTGTATTAAAGGAAGATTAGGTTGTGATATTATGAGAAATGGGAAAGTAATAGCGTGTGCTTCGAGGAA
Source organism: Adenophora triphylla var. japonica (assembly GCA_022495995.1). Lineage (NCBI taxonomy): Eukaryota > Viridiplantae > Streptophyta > Magnoliopsida > Asterales > Campanulaceae > Adenophora > Adenophora triphylla. Next base: position 214,858 of record JAFEMH010003786.1, read on the forward strand.
GTTAACTTAGATAGATCGGAATTTTCTTACCCTCTACTCGAAAGTGGCTGCAATTGTTTTATGTTGTCAAGTGGGAACCTTACTTTTTTTGAAGCTCTCTTGTGAGATTTGTTACCGATACTAAGAGTTTGAAGAATTTAATTACTTGAAAGGAAGAGATTAGAAGACTATCTAGATTCTTGACGAATAGGTTGGGTGTTGTGTGATGGACTTCCTTTCAAGTTGAGAAGTTAATTAACTTTAGCAAGTTTGCGTATAATAATAGTTTTTAGTTTAGCATTGAATGGGTACTGTATTAAGCTTGGTATGAAAAATTTAGTTGTATGATCCCTCGTTTGTATGGATTTCTCCCACTAATGGTGATTAGACGGATTGGACTTATACGGGAGAATCATTGAGAGTGATTAGAATTGTAGTTTAGGGAATTGAAATCCTAGAGTAATTGGGTTGTGAAAATGTATAGAAGAATCATGCCGTTAAGGAAACTATTTGGAAGTTGTAATTTGAAATGCGTGAGAAGTAACCTTTGTTATTGATCCTTAAGGTAAGTCTTTTTAAAATTCGGAACGAATTTTCTTTAAGGGGGAGTGAGTGTAACGACCCTAACCCTAAGCACAATTTTAGTATCATATTATAAGCTTTTAATATTAATGTTAAATTTATGTGCTTATTCTATGCCTTTAATATTTAGGTTAATTTGAGATGGTTAGGAGATAATTTTAAAGTCTTGGGATAAAATGAAAGTAAGTTAAAGTATTTGGTTGAATTAAAATAATTGAAAGTAAAATAAAGTAATAGGGTGGAGTGATAATAAAATGAACAAATAAATGTTATGGGTTGGGAGAGTTATTTTAAAAAGAAAGAAAGAAAGAAAATTAGGAAGTATGGGGGGGCATACTTCCTCCCCTTAATTCCCTCAACCTTACTCCCTTAGTCAATGACCACCATACTTCTCCCATACCTCTCCATCCTCCTTACTTTCCCCTAATCATTTTCCTTCTTCATCCTCCTTCATTTCCATCCATGGAAGCTTCTCTCTAGAATCCCTCTTTCCAAGTTACTAGCAAGCTCATTTCTTCTCCATTTTTCAATCCAAGTGTACTTTTGTGATTGGTGCATCTAGGGGAGTTTATCAAGCTAAAAAGATCCTCATTTCATCCTAAAATTCTAAAGTAAGTTATTATGACTTCCTTCTAAATATTGCTCACTTTATGTGTTAATTAATCTCTTGTTGAAAGAAGATGATTTTTGGTATTTTGAATAATGTTATTTGAGTTGGAATTGATCTTAAGTTGTAAATTGGTGATCTAAGTTGAAAGAATAGTGGTATAGAGAAATTGGGGATATTAATGGTATAAGTGTAAGTGTTTAATGTGGGTTTGGCCAAGTTACTAGAGTTAGAAAGTGAATTATTAGGACCTTCCTCCTATTAAATGATCATGAATGAATTGATGTTAATGTTGTGGTTATAATTGTGGTTTTAAATGTTATGACACTCTCTTGGGTTGAGAAATGGAGTAATGACCTAGGATAAAGTTGTTGTTCATAGAAGTGATAAAGAATATAAGAGAATGGGTGGAATTAGATTAAGAAAATAAGTGTAAAATGTGATGGTTAAATGAGTAGGAAATCCAAGTGTGAGTAGCCTAGGTTAATGGTACTTTGGGGTTTAAATGGTTAGTAATGACATTAGGAAGGTTGACAAATAATCTTATGTTCACAATTTAGAGGAAGCCTAAGTTGGATTTTTGGGTTTTCTTGACTTAGTGATTTAAGGCTGCTGTGATACCTGAATCTGGCCGTGGCACGAGTCGTGCCCCTTGGCACGAGTCGTGCCCATGGCCAACTCGTGGTTACGATTCGTGAAATGAGAGCCAAATCGTTCTGAGTAACTTAAGTGTGAATTGGCACGAGTCGTGCCCTCAGGCACGAGTCGTGCCATGAGGAGGTAACGAGTCGTGCTTTAGGGGACGCTTGAATCTGGGGAAGGCCAAAGGGGCACGAGTCGTGCCCTGGCCTGGTGACATTGAACTGTTTTTGGAGCTGTTTAAACCTATTCAACCTAGACCATAATTGAACCCTCTTTAACTTAGATTAAAGTAGAATGCTTGGGCTACTCAATGAAGTCTTATTTGGTCAAAATGGAATTGTGGAAGTAGTATAAATATTGTTCGGATAATGGTTGATAAGCTTGAATTGTAACTTCACCAAAGTGGTTCAAACTTGGGAAGTAGATCTTGAACTTTTATTAAAGTTATCCGAGGTTGTGTAATGATTATGTAGGAATGGTTTATGATACATAGTGGCCTTACTTGCCTCATACCCTTGGTGATTAGTTGAATAGTGTAGAGACTATAGTTACACCATTGCGTTAGTTAGAAATGTTTATGTATCACATTGTGGTATTGTTATTCCAAGTGGAAATTATTTGGTATTGTTATATTGTATCCCAAGTGTGGATTATTTGATATATGATTGTATTGTATCCCAGTTGTGGATTATCTGGCATGTTGATTATATTGTATCCTGGTGTGGATTATGTGGTTATATGGATACCTTATTTGAATTTATATTCGTTAATGGTATTATGCATAGTGTATTAAATGAATGTTGCACTATAGTATTGATTTAACATGAGTATACATTACCATGTTGTTCTTATCCCCTTTGTGGATTTTATTTCAAGTATCTATTATGTGCTTGAACGTGGATATGTGATTCGGGGGTATAATGGAATTCAATCAATTATTGATTTGTTCTATAAGTGATTGAAGGTTCATTATACCTGTGACCGGTCCCTCTGTGGCCACAGAGTGGGATGTGCTAGCAGCTGTATTGAGCCAAAAGCCTTACAGTCCGCTGCAATTTGGTGATTAGGTGGAATGCTTCTGTATTAAGCCAAAAGCTTTACAGTTAGCGCTGATATTATATGATACTCTGAATAAGGGTCATATAAGTATCCTATTTTCTTATATGGATCTCTGGAGTATGAGTCCTATAAGCGGTGAAGGTGCATGGGGGCAATTCACCAAAGAGAGGAGTTTTACTCCCACGTTGTACGACTTATTGTTCAAACGGGAAATGTAAAATGAGGTAACGTAAGGTGTTTACCGCTTTCAAAATGTGTTATGTGTAACCATGCTATGTGTTGTATATTGTTTGGCATCTTGCTGCATTCATAATAGCTTATTGAGATTTATTCTCACCCCTTCCCTTTTACTGTTTTAGATTATGCTGAGACAGGTGACCTGAACCAGTGAGGCCGGGGATAAAATTGTGGATTGTTGCTTTTGGGACTTGTCAGGTTGAGTATAGGAGTTGGTTGTCTGGGAGTATTTATTAAGTATTACTCTTTTGAAAAGTTGTATATAAACTCTTTTGTAAACAAAGTTATTTTGCGGTTTACGATGTAATTTATTAGATTATGGTTTATCGAAGTCATTGTGGAATTTTCTCCAAGTGGAGCTATTATCAGTTGATTTAAAATTTGAAGTTTGATTAGTGGTTTTCTTTTAAATGTGAAATAAAAGTTTTTGAAAATCTAAGATGGGATTTCTTAGTTTGGGCTTCTCAAGCTCGGGACACGCGTTAGGTCCCGGGTTGGGGTGCTCACAACAACTCCTTGATGCAAGAAAAGAAAGAGAAGAAGATTCTAACTAGAGTCTTATGGTTATATCTTTTGTCTTAATTTCCTAAAATCTCTCTGTTTTGTTGAGGGAATCCTTAGCCAACATAGACACTTGCAAATGAAAATGAAAATGAAAATGTTCATAAAAGATCTTTTATGAACATTTTCATGTTTCATTTAAAGCGAACTAGGTAGCTTGGAGAGTACAATGTGATGTACACCACATACAACTGTTTTGTTGAGGGAATCGAGGGTACCTCAATGATGAATGACGTGGGTCGAGATTGCCATGATGGAAGAAATCTCATGAACGGTATGTTGGTAGAGAGTTGGTTGTTGAAGGCCAGGCCTGACGTGGGGAACGTAAAGCCAACTTGGTCAACATGAGCGTTACTCAGAACAGAGTTGGGGCGGGTTGGCTAGGGACACAAAAGACCAAGACTGTGAAGGCACATATTACGCATATGGGTTCATGGATAGAAATAATGGACAGACGAGCAGAGAAGTAAGTAGGGAGGATCACTTGAAAAATGAAGACTCGGGGCAAGAGAAGTTTTCGACAATTATGTTTAAGACCTATGTTTCGCTTCAGCTCGTTTGTATGGGCTTTGTGGAGCCTTGTGATTTTGACTTTTGATAGAAGTCAAATGTAGCGAGCATAATATGTGGAAGTCATTATCGGGTGGAAGTTTGATGGTGGAAGTCACAGGTGGTTTGTCTCCAGGTGGAAGATTGTTGGGAGTGGATACAAACCATGGATGAAGATCGAGGTTGCGCAAAGAAAAGAGAAGAAAAATGACAATATGGACTGACACGACCGTGCATTTAAATTTGTACGGTCATGCATGTCGGCTTTCAGAGAGCATGAGGTTGAACATTACATGCACGGTCGTGCATTGCAAAGCGATCGGTCGTACATACGAGTAGTGACTGGGTCGGGCCTGTATTGATGTAGATTTGGTATCCTTATTGGATGTGGTACTCTTTTAGCAACGTGATTCTTTTCTTGGGCAGGAAGAAGATACACTCTTGGTGGAGAGGGAGTTAGCATACTTTAGGATTTATGTTTGTTATTCCTATAAATACAAGTGAAAACCTGAAATAATCTGAGCTAGTAGATGATCAAATTATTTGTTGCTAATATGTATTACCCAGAGAGAATCTGTGAGACCTACAAAGAGCGAAAAACATTGGAGACTTGTGGCATGCCCGTAGGAATATTCCATTGACGGTACAAGATATGTGAGGATGTATGTGAGGGTGTGTTAATGATATGAGGCTATGCTTATTGTTGTAACAATGAGTGATAATATAACACCACATAGTGGGATATTAGTTGATATCCTGACTTGTTACCGCCTTCAAATGTAGTCGTTGTTGTGATGAACTAAGTTAACAAATCGTATGTTTTTTGTTGATTACTTTCATAAAATTCTTATTTTTGTATTGTCTCACCATTATCAAATTGTATGGAAAATAACTGAATTAATAAATCACAATTGCACGACAAATCGTTTGTACAAAATTTATTGTAGTAATTCACTTTACTGAATTCACCGCACTTTAATCAAAATAAAATAACATAACCCATTAAAAAAAAAAAAAAAAAAAAAAACAATTCACTTTCCCAAAAGCACCTCAAACAATTTATCCAACTTCAAGTAAGAAGATCCACCGGGCTTAACAGCCTCTTGAGCTTTCTCCTTCCACACCAATGCCTTTTCCTTCATTACCTTGCCCTTCTCTCCATCCATCAACTCCCTAACCAAACCCTCAACCTCATCTCTCTTCACATTATTATCAATCTCCATTCCAATCCCCCACTCCACACAACTATACCTACAATTCGTCTGCTGCTCCGCAAAAAACGGCCAACATATCACCGGAACACCGCCGCTTATACTCTCAAGCGTCGAGTTCCACCCACTGTGTGTCAAAAACCCACCAATTGCTTCATGATTCAGCACTTGTTCTTGCGGGCACCAGCTAGCCAACATCCCTCTCCCTTTTGTCTCCGCCTCAAACTCAGCCGGCAACATCGCCGTATCTCCAACCACCACGTCCGGCCTCACAATCCACAAAAAGTTCTTACCGCTATTCGCCAACCCCCAAGCAAATTCAGTGAGTTGGTCCTTTGTCATGACGGTAATACTCCCAAAATTTACGAACACGACTGATTTGGGTTCTTTGGTATTGAGCCAATCGATGCATTCCGTTTCTTCTTTCCATAAATTTGAGCCGATTGATTTAAGGGTTTCGTCTGGGATGCGATTGATCATGAGATTCAGTGGACCAATTGAGCAGGTAAGGGGATGAATTGAAGAAACTGCTTCTAAAACATCATGTTCTAAGGCATCAAATGTGTTTATGATGAGAGCGGAAGCTTTCGGGACTTGTGCGGATTCTGTAATGAGGAAATTGAGCATGATGTCGTTGATGTCTGTGGTTCTGATGAAGCTTGGAAAATCTCTGAGTTTAATGTCTTTCATTCCGGGAACCCAGTCTAGAGTTGTATCTAAGTAGCCGTTGGTTGCATCGGCCATATCTGTGAAATTTGAATGTTCATGATAAGAGTTAAGCGTAGATCCAATTTGTAAGAATTTGCAAATGGAGATCTTTCATGCAGTGCTTTTAATGATAAAATAAATTGCATGATATACATTGATAATCTTCTCTTACCTTAAACTTCTAAATGAATCGGTTATTACTCGTTGCAAAGAATTTTCACTTGCATTTCTTCTAAAACTAATACCCCATCCGTCCTAACATTTTTACTTTCATTTTTAATCTGTATTAGTAAAGTTCATTGTTGCTTTATTATTTAAAATAGACAAATCACTTGTACCTTTCAATGTTCAATAAAATATACTCCCTCCGTCCCATCTTTTTATAGATTTTTGAGTTTTGCACGGAAATTAAGGAGAAAGTATTATATTGAAAGTGTTGTGAGTGTGAAAATAAAATAGGAGAGAGAATGAGTGGAGAGAATAGTAAATTATAATGGTGATGCGAGTATTAAAATAATGTAGGAGAGAGAATGAGTGGAGGGAATAGTAAAGATTCCTTTCCATTTTAGGAAATTATATATTATTTCCATTTTAAGAAATTATATATTATTGTGGGACGCCCAAAATGGAAAGTTTATATATTATTGTGGGACGGAGGGAGTAGGGGGCATTGCCCTTTTCGCTAAACAAAAAAAAAAAAGACAAATCACTTGTAGTTCTTACAATAAAAATTATCTACTCACTTTCTCTCTCCTACTTTACTTTCACACTCACAATATTTATTTTTTCTTAATTTTTCTGTGTAAAGACAAACTTAAAACCTTATTCCGGAACGGAGGGAGTATTACAAAAGTGCACCTCTTCACGTATAAAGAGTTTTCATAAAAAATAAATAAATTGGATATGCATTGTTGGGGTTCGGATTTGGGGCCCCGAACGAAAGATCTCGTGAGTAGGGTACACGAATGAATGAGATCGTACGATGATGTGAATGTATTAAAATACCATAAATGAAGGACAAAAATTTGATTTATCGAGATCGAAACAGACGACAACGATTAGAAGGAAAAAGAACTGTTGTGCGATGAAACTGCAGAAACTATGAATCTTTTTGTTGTTGCTTGCTTAACTAGTAGTGCAGTATCGAGAATCCAACTTAATTTTGTCAAATGGATGAACATGATGATGGGAGGTTGACGCTTAAAATAGCTAAATAATACTCCCTCCGTCCCAATAGAAGCTTCCCATTTTGTCATTTTGGGTGTCCCGTTAAAAGCTTTCACTTTCTTTTTTTGGCAAAGAAATCTTTACTATTCCCTCCACTCATTCTCTCTCCTACATTATTTTAATACTCACATCACCATTATAATTTACTATTCCCTCCACTCATTTTTTCTCCTATTTTCAAATTACACTCACAACATTTTTTCTTTTCACCCATTTTATTAATTTACGTGCAAGACAAAAATTGGACAGCTTCTATTGGGACGGAGGGAGTATACAGCTTCCGAATCAAAATCATATCCGATATTTTGGATTCCTCACATGTCATGTGATCCAAGTACGTCCGCACCATTATCCAAAAATTTGGTTGCAATCAGATTGTCACGTGATCCAAATAATTAAGTTGGCACCACCAACCATAAGTAATACTAACTCTTTTATCCCTAAAGCAATCCCCATTTTTTAATTGACATACATTCGAAAAAGTTGACTTGTAAAAATATGAATATCATGCGGCGGATTGCACATCAGTTCGCCTGCATTTAATTTCGCATGTTCATTATAATTTTAAAGATATTTATTATTCAGCGGATCATTTTCAAATATCTAAAAAAAATTGACTTCTCCAACTCGCCAATTCATTCAAGTTCCATGCGATCTAGGTCAATGAGCCCGACAAGTGAAATAGTATTGCGGCCCAAATCCATGAAAATATTAACAAGAAAAAAAATTACCCACTATTTATTTTATAAAAAATAGCGCCCGCTCCACGTGTCGTGGCGTAATTTTTTTTTTAAAAAAATTTGTTTTTTTTTTTGTTTTTTTATTTTTTTTTTTAAATTAAAAAAAAAATTTAAGGGCAAAATGGGAAAGGGATAAATTAGTGAGGGTAAAATGGGAATTTCAGCACGTGACACTGTTCATACCACTGTTCAAAACACCCCTTCCATTTATACTATAGATACTACTTTGTGAAAAAAAAAAATGTTTGGCTATTATACAAATATTTTGGGATAACTTTACACATGATCCCTGTATTTTTAAAAATCAATATCCTTTTGCGATTGCAAACCACAGATTAAAGTAAGGCTGGGGAAAATATTTTACTAAAAACATTATACTCATTTTTTGGTGTTTGGTAAGCACCGAAAAATAGAGAAAATGTTTTTCAAAAAATATTTTTCTCACATTTTTAAGTAAAATAACTTACGAATTTTTACTAAGTAAAATATTTTTCGAAAAATGGTAACACTCTCACACACACACCTAACTTTTCATATACCACCCACGTTACCCACCCCACATCAACCACCTCCTGCCAGATCCCCTCATAAAAAAATTATTTATTTAAAATTATTTTTTACAATTCTCCCCCCACCACATCGGGTCAAAAAAGAAATTAATCATTTTAAATTTATTTTTAACATCTACCCACTCCCACCACCACCACTACTTAAAGGTTAAAAAATATTTGTTTATTTATTTTAAAATTATATTTTAACAATTCCCCCACTCCCAAACAATTTCTTTTATTTATATTAAAATTATATTTTAACAACCCTCACCACCTCCACCAACCCACCCATCCACCCGCCCACCAACCACCAATCCCCTCCCACGGTAAAACTTTTTTTACTCATAATTAAATTAATTTATTTTTAACAACTCCCTTACCCAATCCCACTCCCCTATCTCGGCTACCCACCCTACCCCCCCCCACTCTCGGCTACCCACCCTACCCCACATCTACCCAACACCACACCCTTCCCTATCACCACCCTAGTCTACCATCATCTTACCCTTTACATTTCTCCCACCACCCTACCCTACCCCACACCACCCCACCCACCCACCTCACCCCTACTAATTTCCACCTCCTATCCTACCACCCCACCTCCATCACCCTATCCCATCCTATCTCTTTCAACTTATCTCATATTGAGATTTTATCGAAAAATATTTTTCTTTAATTTATTAATCACATGAAAATATTTTTCGAAAAACATTTTTCTTATCAAACAGTCGAAAACATGTTTATATCATTTTCCGAAAAACATTTTCATTTTCTGAAAAAACATTTAACGAGAAATCATTTTCTGGATATCGTTTTACGCGAAACAAACGGATCCTAAAATACGTACAAATAATTGCATGCTACTGGTTCTTGGTCCTAACGCCGTTATATGTAAATTAACCCAGGGGTAAAGTGAAAATTTGAATGGCTGCAAGGTAGCAAGAATAAGAAAGCCAAAACCAGAAACTAGTAAAGATTAATCAGGTAGTTCATGTTTGTTACCTTTGAGGGGAGTTAAACCCCTTTCAATAAGGGACTTGTAGTGTGTATAGGCCAAGAACCCACAAGCACTGGTCGTCCAAAACAGCACTTCCGGCAACCCAAATCGCTCAGCCGCCTTAAGCGTAAAACTCATACACCCATCGGAAACAATACAACTAACCCCCGGCACATCAGAGCTTTCATTCAACTTTGATATTAGCTCACAAAAGGGTTCAAGACTATGTTTAGGAGTGGACTGACATAGTGAAGGGATGTCTTGGGTGGCATCCGCATCCGACGGAGGGAGCCCATCGGGGATGGAGTAGAAACGGAAGTCCGGTAAGCCGTCAAGGGAGGAGGGACCGCGGGACTTGAGGAGGCGGTTGTGGTTGTAGTGGGTGTTGACAAAGGAGATGTGAAAGCCTTGGTGGTGGAGGAGTTTGGCTAGTTTTGTCATGGGGTTGACATGGCCTTGGGCTGGGTATGGTATGCAAATAGCATGTGGCTTCTTCTCCATTGCTGCTGTTGATCCCATTTCTTTCTCTCTCTCACTCTCTCTCTCTCTCTCTCTCTCCCTCCCAGATCTCTCTGAAACAAGATGGTCACACACACAAGTAGGAAAAGGTGTATAACAGTGGAAACCGGATTTATTTGTTCATTTATAGGAATAATTATTGATCAGGCAACGTACTTACTTAGCCTCTATTATCTAAAAAAGAAAAAAGTTACTTGTTTTTTGTTTTATACGTAGTAGTAGTATTCACATATAATACTTGGTCTTTTCCAATATTGAGTTTGTTAGCAACCTTTTATTAATGGTATAAAGTTTTTTTTTTTTATGTCTAGTTTTCTTGTGTCTTCTTTATCCCACATAGGATTACTAATAAAACTTGTGGAGCTAAACTTGGTATATAATAGCTAAGTTTGAAGAGTTCTTATAAGCTTGCTTGAGCTTTCCTTTATTATGGGAAAATGTCAAGTATGGCTTAAAGTTTTCAGTATTATATTAATACCGGATCTGGTATTAGGCAGGAGGAAGTAAACCAGTTTAAACGTTTTGGGTTGTGACTCTTTGAATGAACATTTGCTGAAGAGTATGACTATTCAGAGAGGCACACCCGGATCGGCCGTGCAAGGCAAAGAGCACGCCCGTGTAAGTATGGAGCGACAGTGCTAATTTTGGTGACCCGGCCGTGCAAAGCATGGAGCGGCCGTGCAAACTTGTTGACTCGGCCGTGCACTGAGGCACCAGTTCGGAAAAGTTATGTCTGTTCAATTCAAGACTAACAATACCAACTCTATAAATAGGGCTGGACTCCTCTGAACTAAAACATTCTGAAATACTGATTTTATTACTTCCTGAGTCTTTCTTCTTAAACAAATCTATTCTTCAAGTCAAACAGTTAAAGCTTTAATTATTGTTCCCGAGTTATTCAAAGGAGTGTAACTTTGAATAAGAGTGCGTAGGTTTTGTATCCTGGAGGTGAAATTCGTTGAGACCATTACACCATAGTGGGACGAATTAAATACCTTAAAGATAACATCTTTTGGTGTGCCTAACCTACTGATTCCTTACCCACAAGCGAGTCATATACAACAATTTTAAGGTATTTAAATTTCGTATAGATGGAGGCAGTTTTGATGAAGGGACAATCACCCGAAGCAGATAAGTTAGAGAGGCTAAATGGGCTGAACTACACGCGTTGGAGCTTGAAGATGGAATACCTTCTCACCATTGCAAAGGTATTCTATGTGCTATGTGATCCTTGTCCAAAGGAGAATGAAAATGATAAAGCAACCGAGGCACAGAAAACCGAGGATGCTGAAAAAGTGAAGAAATGGAAATCGGATGACTTCATTTGCCGATTCACCATTCTGCAAGCATTGAACAACACGTTGTTCAACGTGTTCCAAATACACAAGACCGCCGCTGATGTTTGGTTTGCAATTAAACGAAGGTACGTCAATGAAGATGCTGGTAATAAATCTTTTTTGGCCAATAAATTTGTTGAATACAAGATGGTAGACTCGAGGCCTGTCATTGATCAAGTTAATGAACTCAATGACATAGCCATCGAATGTGCGATGCGGGTGAACCCATTTCTGAGACATTCCAAGTTTCAACCATCATTGGTAACTTCCACCTTCTTGGAAAGATTACCAAAAGAAATTGAAGCATAAGAAAAAAACCATCTCTTTAGATGAACTTCTTCAAGGCAACCAAATTGAGACTGGAAGTCTAAAACGTGATGGCTCAATTTTTGAGAAAAATGATGGTGTTGTTAGTGTTATGCCCTAGGCCTATAGTTAATAGACTTATGTATTGACATTATTTATTATTATATGAAAAGTTTATCGTTTGATTATTATATGTTTTGCATATTTGTTTATAATAATCTCCGTCCCTAATTATTAAGTGAATAATTAGTATAATTGTTAATGGATAATCATATGATGATTATATGCATAGAGATGCACATTAAATTTATGGGTACTTGTTAGAGAACAAGTGACTGGACTTGACCCGTATGAGATTTATGTCATGGTCAAATGTCATAATTAAATCTCATAAGGTCACTTCATTTAGTCCCTAGACCTGAGATTATCATGACCTTATATATGATGAAAGTCATGTTTGATTTTAGTCAAACGATATCTTAACACGATATTTATAAAGGCTAATTTTGGCATGATCGAATTCATGATGGGATGGATGATAAGTCAAGATGGAATTTGTCCCTCGAAAGAGAGATGTTTTGCTTGGGCCCCTCGATGAGTGATAATGATGAAAGTGTATGGCCGTATCCAATACGATTGGATTATCATTATACTCAAAAATCGAGAAAGCATTGAACAAAGACAAGTTGACGAGGACCATGACTTGTGTTCAATATAACATCGTGAGACAAAGGGAGAAATGGAAGTGTACCATTGGAAATGTGAACTCTTACGTTATATTATTTGGGCAGACATAATGGCTTGCTAGAGTCCGCTTATGTCTTATGAGGGTCGATATGATCGAACTCATTGCCAATATATTATAATCCTATTGGGTCACACACAACTAGAATGAATTAATTAAACCAATGGAAGAATGATTGATAAATTCCAGATCAGACATAAGTCATCGCGCGACAAAAGTTGTCCAAATGACTCGTCTGGTCGTGCGACAGAACTTGTTCATGGGACACGACTGGTCGTGCGACACTTCAAGCCTAAGGCGATTTTGACAGACAGTTTCCTAATTTGATTAGGAAACATATACCAATACTATTGTAGTATAAATATAAGGTCTGTAAAACCCTAAATAGCTAGCCGAATTTCTGAAAAGAAAATCACAACATATATTCTCAATATTCTTCATAGGTTTAAGAGATCTAGCAATCTTCAAGAAGCTTTTCTTGGTTCATTCAAAGGTGTGGATAGCGAAAGAGGGTCTTCGCTCGTTCAACGATCAAGGCCTAGAGTTCAAACAATCTGAAGAATGAAGTTTGTGATTCGAAATCACACTATTAAATCGTTCGATAGCTCAAGAACGGAAAGCGTTCAAGGTTGGTTATTTCTATCTCATAGGCATTCAAGTAAATTGTATAGAACGAATCCTAGGCTCCTTGGGTTTTATGTTTTTGATGCTTAATTCCGCTGCGCATGGACCCGTAAAACCCAACAATGGTATCAGAGCCCCGTTCGTATCATTAAGTTTGAATTAACATGCTAAGAAAACCTTCATTATCCAAACATGAAATCGAAATAATATTCCTACTTAAAGCTGGAACGTAATAACAATTGTTCAAAACAAGTATTAGTCCACTAGGTAAAGTAACTTCATAAGTTCCTACGGCTAATGCAGCAACTCTTGCTCCATTCCCCATACGTAGGTCCACTTCACCTTCCTTAAGCATCCTTCTGTTCTTTAGACTCTGCACATTTAGACAAATGTGAGTTCCACATCCGGTATCCAATACCCAAGAACTAGAAGTAGATAGAAATATATCTATAACAAAGATACCCGAAGTCGAAGCAACTCCTTTGCTCTTCTTCAGTGCTTCCTTGTATTTTGTGCAGTTTCTCCTCCAATGTCCAATCTCATTGCAATGGAAGCAGACTGCGTCCTCTTGGGACTTAGGCTTAGCCTCTTTGGATTTGGCACCCTCTTTGGGTTTGACAACATTTGCCTTAGGATTAGCAACTTTTGCCTTTCCCTTACCCTTGAAACCCTTCCCCTTATTAACCATCAACACTTGATCGGTTTTCTTATTGACAATATTGGTTTCCGCAGTGTTCAACATTTGAAACAACTCGGAAAGGTTCTTATTTATGCCCCCCATGTTATAGTTCATTATGAAATTACTAAAACCTTCGGGCAATGAATTCAATATCATGTCAGAAGCCAACTCTTGGCTAATCGGAAAACCGAGCCTTTCAAGATGCTCGATGTGGCCCTTCATCTTTAAAGCATGAGGACCAACAGCTTGTCCTTCACTCATCTTGCATGGGGTCAATGTCACGACCCGAAACCTAGGCACCGGTTTGGTCACATGTGGAGCACGTGGGGTTGGGGTGCGTAGCTTTTTATTTTGTGCATTTCCTAATAAGTGAGATTTTTATGTATTAGTTTTAACATTTTAATAATTTATGTGATATTTAAAGTATGCTAATAAATTAATTTTAATTATTTAATGTCTAAATAAAATAAATAAGAATTGGATAGTTAATATTTTAATTGTTAAAACTTAAATAAAAAGCTTTATAAAAGTTGAGGGCCTAGGTGTAATTGTAAGGTGAAGGGGTTAATTGCAATAACATAAATCATGGAGGGTTATTGGCAAAAATATTAAGGTACTTCGATCTGATCGAGGTGGCGAATATTTGAGCCAAGAATTTGACAGTCATCTTAAGAGTTGTGGAATCGTTTCAGACCTCTCTCCACCCGAAACACCACAATGGAATGGTGTGTCTGAGAGGAGGAATAGAACTTTGTTGGACATGGTTCGTTCTATGATGAGTCAAGTTGAGCTTCCTTTATCCTTTTGGGGACATGCACTGGATACTGCTGCTTTCACTATAAACAGAGTTCCTACCAAATCGGTTCAAAAGACCCCATATGTGATGTGGCATGGAAAAAAACCTAGTTTGTCTTTCATGAAGATTTGGGATTGCGATGCATATGTCAAGAAGTTAACTTCTGACAAGCTAGCACCTAAGTCTGATAAATGTGTTTTCGTGGGTTATCCTAAGGAAACCAAATGATACTATTTCTACAACCGAAATGAGAACAAAGTGTTTGTTGCTCGAAATGGTACTTTTTTAGAATTGGAGTTTCTTCGCAAAGGAACCAGTGGGAGTAAAATAGATCTCGGTGAAATTTGAGAACCCGAAAACAACATTGAACCAATGGTAGAGACTGAACCAAGTTCACAAGTAGTTGAACCGGTTCAAGATGCACAAGTTCTTCGCCGAAGTGGTAGGTCACGATCCGAACCCGAGAGATATGGATTTCTCGTTACGGAATGTGATGAAGTGGAGTTAATCGAAAACGATGAACCTACTTGCTATCAAGAGGCGATGTCCACTACTGATTCGAAAAAATGGCAAGAGGCCATGAAGTCCGAATTACAATCCATGTCTGATAACCAAGTTTGGAACTTGATTGATCCACCCGAAGGTGTAAAAACCATAGGGTGCAAATGGGTCTTCAAGAAAAAGACCGACATGGATGGGAAGGTGCACACCTATAAGGCTAGGCTTGTAGCTAAGGGATATAGGCAGATCATGGCATCGACTATGATGAAACCTTTTCTCCTGTAGCTATGCTTAAGTCTATTAGAATTTTACTTGCCATAGCCGCATATTATGACTATGAGATATGGCAAATGGATGTCAAGACAGCTTTCCTAAATAGGAAGTTACTTGAGGATGTATACATGATATAACCTGAAGGTTTTGTCTGTCCAGAAAATTCTAACAAGGTGTGTAAGTTGCAAAGGTCCATTTATGAATTGAAGCAAGCTTCTAGGAGTTGGAATCTACGTTTTGATGAAGAAATTAAGGAGTTTGGCTTTATCAAGAACGAAGATGAACCTTGTGTATACAAAAAAATTAGTGGGAGCATAGCACTATTTTTAGTGTTGTATATCGGCGATATCTTACTCATTGGAAATGACATTCATGTACTACAGACTGTCAAGTCTTGGTTGGGAAAGTGCTTTTCAATGAAAGATATGGGCGAAGCTACGTATATCCTTGGTATCAAGATCTATAGAGATAGATCCAAGAGGATGATTGGTTTAAGTCAAAGTACTTACATTTACAAGGTTCTTAGAAGATTCCAAATGGAAAATTCTAAAAGAGGAAACTTGCCAATGTTGCATGGTATATCTCTTAGCAAGACTCAATGTCCTAAGATTAATGATGAGCGAAAGAGAATGAATGGTATTCCATATGCTTCGGCAATTGGGTCTATCATGTATGCCATGTTATGTACTAGACCCGATGTCTCGTGTGCTCTAAGTATGACGAGTAGGTACCAATTGGATCCCGGCGAACCACATTGTATAGCAGTCAAGAATATCCTCAAGTACTTACGAAGAACTAAGGATGTATTCTTGGTATTTGGAGGAATGGAAGAAGATCTTGTAGTAAAAGGCTACACAGATGCTAGCTTCCAAACCGACAAGGATGATTTCAGATCGCAATCTGGATTTTTGTTTACACTGAATGGAGGCACTGTGAGTTGGAAAAGTTCCAAGCAAAGTACCGTCGCTGATTCTACAACCGAAGCTGAGTACATAGCGGCATCTGATGCAGCTAAGGAATTCATTTGGATCAAAAAGTTCATTAGTGATTTGGAAGTCGTTCCAAGCATCAAAAATCCTATTGAACTTTACTGTGATAATAATGGTGCCATTGCACAAGCAAAGGAACCAAGGTCACACCAGAGATCCAAACACATACTTCGACGTTTCCACATTATCCGAGAGATATGCGAAAGGAGAGACGTAAAGATATACAGAGTAGACACTGATGACAACGTGGCGGATCCATTAACTAAGGCTCTCCCGCAAGCTAAGCATGATGGTCACATTAGGTCCATGGGTATTCGATACATGAGTGATTGGGCCTAGTGCAAGTGGGAGACTGTTAGTGTTATGCCCTAGGCCTATAGTTAATAGACATATGTGTTGACATTATTTATTATTAAATGAAAAGTTTATCGTTTGATTATTATATGTTTTGCATATTTGTATATAATAATCTCCGTCCCTAATTATTAAGTGAATAATTAGTATAAATGTTAATGGATAATCATATGATGATTATATGCGTAGAGATGCACATTAAATTTATGGGTACTTGTTAGAGAACAAGTGACTGGACTTGACCCGTATGAGATTTATGTCATGGTCAAATGTCATAATTAAATCTCATAAGGTCACTTCATTTAGTCCCTAGACCTGAGATTATCATGACCTTACATATGATGAAAGTCATGTTTGATTTTAGTCAAAAAATATCTTAACAAGATATTTATAAAGGCTGATTTTGGCATGATAGGATTCATGATGGGAAGGATGATAAGTCAAGATGAAATTTGTCCCTCGAAAGAGAGATGTTTTGCTTGGGCCCCTCGATGAGTGATAATGATGAAAGTGTATGGCCATACCCCAATACGATTGGATTATCATTATACTCAAAAATCGCGAAAGCATTGAACAAAGACAAGTTGACGAGGACCATGACTTGTGTTCAATATAACATCGTGAGACAAAGGGAGAAATGGAAGTGTACCATTGGAAACGTGAACTCTTACGTTATATTATTTGGGTAGACATAATGGCTTGCTAGAGTCCGCTTATGTCTTATGAGAGTCGATATGATCGAACTCATTGCAAACATAATATAATTCTATTGGGTCACACACAACTAGAATGAATTAACTAAACCAATGAAAGAATGATTGAGAAATTCCAGATCAGACATAAGTCATCGCGCGACAAAAGTTGTCCAAATGACTCGTCTGGTCGTGCGACAGAACTTGTCCATGGGACACGACTGGTCGTGCGACACTTCAAGCCTAAGGCGGTTTTGACAGACAGTTTCCTAATTTGATTAGGAATCATATACCAATACTATTGTAGTATAAATATAAGGTCTGTAAAACCCTAAATAGCTAGCCGAATTTCTGAAAAAAAATCACAACATATATTCTCAATATTCTTCATAGGTTTAAGAGATCTAGCAATCTTCAAGAAGCTTTTCTTGGTTCATTCAAAGGTGTGGATACCAAAAAGGGTCTTCGCTCATTCAACAATCTAGGCCTAAAGTTCAAACAATCTGAAGAACGAAGTTTGTGATTCGAAATCACATTATTAAATCTTTCGATAGCTCAAGAACGGAAAGCGTTCAAGGTTGGTTATTTCTATCTCATAGGCATTCAAGTTAATTGTATAGAACGGATCCTAGGCTCCTTGGGTTTTATGTTTTTGATGCTTAATTCCGCTGCGCATGGACCCGTAAAACCCAACAGGTGTAAACTATGTGGAAAATAAAATTGTTGCCGGAACTTCCAAGGGAAACCAAGGAAAATTCAAACAAAAAAACAACTTTAAAAATGATGGAAATGGTAAAGCTAAGAAAAAGCAGAAGAGTTCTTGTTATGTTTGTGGAAAAACAAACCATTTGGCTAAGAACTGCTGTTACCGCAAAGGGCAACAGAAAGATGAACAAGCAAATGTAGTTGAGAGCAACATCATTAGCATGCTTTCCGAAATCTGTCTAGTCAACAATGTCGATTCAGATTGGTGGATTGATTCAGGGGCTACATGTCATGTAACTCCAAATCGAAGCTTGTTCTAAACATATGAAGAAGTGAAAGAGCCAAAAGTAGTTTATATGGGAAATGCTTCTACAAGCGAGGTCTTGGGCATAGGGATCATTATTCTCCCCCTCACTTCGGGAAAGACTCTTACTTTACTTTGAAAAATGTGTATCATATTCCCTCTATGAGGAATAATCTTGTATCCGTCCCTAAATTGGACGGAAATGGCTTTAAGGTAATCTTCCGCGCCCAACAAGTGAATATCACTAAAAATGGAACGTTTGTTGGAAAGGGCTACATTAAAGACCAAATGTATTTATTGAGCATTGATAATAAAATTACCAGTTCTGCTTACTTTGTTGATTCTAATTTTAATGTTGAAAAGCATGATTTTTGGCATTCTAGATTAGGACATATTGATATGAATGCAATGAGTCGTATGATTAAATATGAGTATATTCCTAAATCTTTGACTATTTATTCTATGAATAATTATGAATGTTGCACTCAATCTAAGTTGACTAAAACATCTTTTAAAAGTATAGTAAGATCAACTAGGTTACTTGAGTTAATTCATACCGATATTTGTGACAACAAAGATATTTTGACAATAGGTAGAAAACGTTATTTTATTACGTTCATTGATGATTTTTATAAGTTTGCATATGTGTATTTACTTAGAACAAAAGATGAAGCTTTTGACAAGTTTAAAATTTTCAAAGCCGAAGTTGAAAATCAAACCAATCTAAGGATAAAACGATTAAGATCGGATAGAGGTGGTGAATATTTCCCAAATGAGATGATTTCATTTTGTCAACAAAATGGAATTGTTAGGGAATCTTCAGAACCTAATACTCCACCACAAAATGGAGTAGCCGAGAGGAAAAATCGATCCTTAATGGAGATGGTTAGTGCCATGATTATACATTCAAAATTACCAATGAGCTATTGGGGAGAGGCACTATTAAGTTCTGTTTACATTTGTAACAGAATTGTGAATAAACATATGAAAACTCCATACGAATTATTTAATGGGCGTAAGCCTAATATTTCACATTTAAAGGTATGGGGTTGTGTTGCATATGTTTTAGATGCAACTTTGAAAAGAAATAAGCTTGGGAGCAAAGCTGTGAAATCTATATTTATTGGTTATTCTTCAATAAGCAAAGCATATAGATTTATGAGAATTAATGACAATCGTGTGTTTGAAGCTACACATGCTATTTTTTATGAACATTTGAACATAAAAAGTTTAGAAGGTAGATATAAACCATGAATTGTCAAAAGAACTTGAAGTAGAAAATGCATCAAGTTCACATGATAATTGTGATGCCATCGCTAATGATGAAAATTTAGACAACAATGAAAATGATGAAATTGTTGAGTTAAGGAGAAGCAAAAGACAAAGAATTGAAAAGAACCTTGGTTCTGGCTTGTTTACATATATGTTAGAAGAGGATCCTAAAATTTTTCAAGAAGCTATGTCTATGTCTGATTCAGACTTGTGGAAAAGAGCCATGGATGATGAAATCAAATCTATACTTGATAATGAAACATGGACTCTAGTCAATCCTCCTCCCAATACTAAACCTATTGGCTGCAAGTGGGTTTTGAAAAAGAAACTCAAAGCTGATGGTACGATTGATAAGTACAAAGCAAGAATAGTAGCCAAAGGTTATAGTCAAAACGAAGAAATTGACTATTTCGAAATATTTTCACCGGTCACTAAATTTACATCAATTAGAACTATGTTTGCTATAGCATCTGTCTATGGACTAGAGGTTCATCAAATGGATGTTAAAACAACATTTTTAAATGGAGATTTAGATGAAGAGATTTACATACAACAACCCGAGGGTTATATCTCTAAAGGAGAAGAACATAAAGTATGTAAATTAAAGAAATCTCTATATGGACTTAAACAAGCACCAATTCAATGGTACAAGAAGTTTAAGCAAGAAATTCGAAAGTTTGGTTTTAAGAGTAGTAAAGTAGAAAATTGTGTTTTTACTAAAGTTACTCGTAACTATAAAGTTGTTATAACTTTATATGTTGATGACTTGCTAATATTTTATTCTTATATTAATTGTATAAATGAAACAAAAAACTAATTAAAGCAAGTGTTTGACATGAAGGACTTAGTGTTGGTGTAATGCCCTAGGCTTTAGTTATGTTTAACTTAAACCATTATGTATCATCTTTATCGTTGATTATAGAGAATGTTTATTATTTGAATATTATATATTTTGCATATTTATTGTAATAATCTCCGTCCCTAATTATTAAGTGAATAATTAGTATAAATGTTAATGGATAATCATATGATGATTATATGCATAAAGATGCACATTAAATTTATGGATACTTGTTAGAGAACAAGTGACTGGACTTGACCCGTATGAGATTTATTTCATGGTCAAATGTCATAATTAAATCTCATATGGTCACTTCATTTAGTTCCTAGACCTGAGATTATCATGACCTTACATATGATGAAAGTTATGTTTGATTTTAGTCAAACGATATCTTAACACGATATTTATAAAGGCTATCTTTGGCATGATCGGATTCATGATGGGAAGGATGATAAGTCAAGATGGAATTTGTCACTCGAAAGAGAGATGTTTTGCTTGGGCCCCTCGATGAGTGATAATAATGAAAGTGTATGGTCATACCCCAATGCAATTGGATTATCATTATACTCAGTATCGAGAAAGCATTGAACAAATACAAATTGACGTGGACCATGACTTGTGTTCAATATAACATCGTGAGACAAAGGGATAAATGAAAGTGTACCATTGGAAACGTGAACTCTTACGTTATATTAATTGGGTAGACATAATGGCTTGCTAGAGTCCGCTTATGTCTTATGAGGGTCGATATGATCGAGCTCATTGCCAACATAATATAATCCTATTGGGTCACACACAACTAGAATGAATTAGTTAAACCAAAGGAAGAAATGATTGAGAGTTCCTGCATATGGCATGAATCATCGCGCGACACAATTTGCCTATAGGCTTCTTGTGGTTGCGCGACATAACGAGTCTGAGGCTGTTTTGAGAGACAGTTTCCTAATACGATTAGGAAACAAATACCTATACTAATGTAGTATAAATATTAAGTCTGTGAACCCTAATTGCCTAGCCGAATTTTCTCAAGAAAAATCACAACAAAAAGGTTTCTCAATATCTCTTCCATAGGTTTAAGAATCTAGCAATTCTCAAGAACTGTTCTTGGTTCATTCTAAAGTGTGGATACTACTAGAGGGTCTTCGCTCGTACGACGATCAAGACCTAGAGTTCAAAATGTCCAAAGCAATCTAAAGATTCATGTCTTGAAGATCGAAGTTTGTGATTCAAAATCACATTGATAATCGTTCGATAGCTCAAGAAAGGAAAGCGTTTAAGGTTGGTAAAGTTCTATCTCATAGGAATTCAATTTAATCGTATAGAACGGATCTTAGGGCTCTTGGGTTTTGTGTTATTAGATGCTTAATTCCGCTGTGCATGGACCCATAAAACCCAATAGTGGTATCAGAGCCCCGTTTGTATGGTTAAGTTTGATTTGGCATGCTAGAATTAAGATATAAATTGTATATATGCTTATTGCATGTTTTGTATGCGATAGTTTGATTATTTTTGAAACAATATGCCTAAATCATGTTCTATTCATATCGAATTAAATCTGTTAAAAGTTGTTTATATGATTTAATTGCTCTGTGATTAAGAATTGATTGAAACTGGAAATCTGTAAACTGGCATCTCGTGTCACGCGACAGAGTTAGTCTCTGCCACGCGATAGAGTTTGCCATGGGCAGTCTGGTGGACTCTATGGGTCGCGCGACAGATCAAGACTTTGGAAGTCTATGTCACGCGACAAATCTTGCCTAATCTGGGCAGAATCAGTTTGTTAAATAATCCTGTTAATCTGTGAATATGTTTACAATCTGATATGTTTATGTCTTAATCTGGATGCTATAAATTTCTAGAAATTAAGTTTATAGGGCTATGCTAGATTAATTCATTATTTATGCATGCTTAATTAATTTAAATGTGATTTTATTAATTGTTGCGATGCATGAATTGTGTGTTCTTATGTGTTAAGAAATTTGTTAGATGTTTAGTTGAAACATTGAATTATAATTTCCTGAATGTTTAGTTGAAACATTAAAATTTTGGTTTTCTGATTGTTTATGAGAAATAAGTCAGTTTACGCAAAATTCAAAAGGAATCTGATTGTTTGTGAGAAACATGCCAGTATATAAAGTATTAATTATGTCGCAAATCAGAGCTGGTATTCTAATTGTGCATGTCAAGGAGAGTTCTGTCGAAAGGAGAAATTTGGTACCTAAGTAGTCCTTGTGACTCACCTATTTTCCTAGGAACTTAACTGGTGCGCGATTATGATTATCTTTGTTGATATGCTTATAATCTGGTTTAAAGAATCTTCATTTAACTTTTAAGTTCTTTATGCCAATCCATGATTAAAACACTTGAGACCACTCAGATAGTTTTGGGTGGGCTTGCCATAGCAAGGTACTTTGATTCTATTCGTTGTGCGAGCAAGATGAGGAAATGGTGGTTCCTATACGTTTAAAGTGGATGAACTTAATTGGGTTATCAAAATGGTTTTGGACCAAAGGCATAAGATGAGATTAAAATATGCTTAGACATATGATGTCTTAAATAAATCTCATAAAAGATCTAAGAGTCATATACGATATGATTGATATTTTCTACCTAATTAATTTTAATCTTGAGCGGTGCGCTATAGCGTTGAGATTAAATTAAAGTTGGATCTTAGCCCATTTAATGTATATTATGCTTATTTGCATTGGAAGGTGTATAATTTAGTGGGAGTATTTGCGAAATACATGGTTTTCTCTTAGATAATAAATGTGTTGATATTAATATGTGTTCATATAGTTTGTATATTTTGTTGTAGAAGTAGCATTACACAATGAATTGCGATTCGTCCTTATGAAGGACAAAGTTCGAAAGGAACGGTACAGATAATTCTGATTGGATCAGAAGCCTAAAGAATGGTTCTTAGGCAAATGTATACGTTCTTGATGAATCCATTCATGCTGAACCTACTGCAAATATTGCAAAGGGCAAATAAGGAGCAACATTAGAAACATGTTGATGATTCTAATAATATTGCTTACCTTATAATTGCCACCATGTTTAAAGGCTCTTATGAAGAACCTTGAGCATATGGAAGTTACTTTTGTTCTAGCACAACGCACAAAGGAAATGTTCCAAGTGCAAGCTAGGCAAAAGGTGTATGTTGTGGTGAAGGCTCCTAATGCATGAGATGAAAAAGGAGCAATCCGCAAGTGTGTTAATGGTTAACACAAGAAAGGGGTTCATAAAGGAAAGGTAAATAAGGTAAAGCAAAGGTTGCTAAACCTAGGGCAAAAGTTGCCAAAGCCGAAGAGGCTAAACCCAAAGTGTCTCAAAAGGATGCATTTTGCTACCATTGTAATGAGATTGTCATTGGAAGCAAAGTTGCAAGGCTTATTAGGAAGGCCTAAAAGGTGAAGAAGGGCAATATGATTGCTACTACTTCAAGTATCTATATGATAGATATTTTCCTTTCGACTTCTTGTTCTTGGGTATATGATACCGAATTGGATTCCACATTTGTTTAAATGTTCAAGGAACAAAGAATAGATAGCTACTCAAAGAAGGTAAATTAAACCTATGCGTGGGAATGAATCAAGAGTTGCTGCATTAGCCATAGGGACTTATGAAGTCAATTTACCTAGTGAACTAGTACTTGTTTCGAACAAATGTTACTAAGTTCCGGATTTGGGTAGGAGTATTATTTTCGTTTCCTTTATGGATGATGAAGATATAATTTTCTTATTGAAAATAAGAAGTTTTATATTTATTTAATGATATGCCTTATTGTATTGCATATGTCATTGAATGGTCTTCATATCCTTGATGATGAGAAACAAAATAATATTGGAGATTGTAAGTACCCAAATCCGGATCGTCCAAATCCGTCAGAAAGTTAACCGAAATCCGTTAACTGGCCCGCTCTAGGTTAATCGGAACTCGTTAAACTCCCCGTTGTTGTGCCAACGAGACGTCCCGAGACTGCCCCGTGCATCCCGACGTCGAACCGTACTTAACACGTGTCATCACACGTAAAAGCACGGCTTTCCCTGAAAAACGCATTTTCCGGCACTTTCCGGGGGCGTTTCGGACATTTCCCGGACTGTTATTTTAAAAAACGGACAAAACAGGGACCGGGGGATAAAATCCCACATGGCTGGTGACTCAGAGGGGCACGTGGCAGCCATGCCACCTCCCTCTAGTCACCCTTCAATCAAATTCAAAGGGAAAAGACCAAAATACCCCTGATTTGCAAGCCAAGTCCGGCCGGACTCACTGTGCACATTTTCTGAAATTGCCAGCAAGTCCTTCAAATTTTCAAAATGCCACAAAACCCCCTGGATTCAGGCCAAGTCCGTCCGGACTCCTACTGCAAATTTCACCTATAAATAGAAGTTGCTGTCAAAGGCAAATAGACATAATTTTTACCCCAAAATTTCACATACCCCACGGCCCAAACTGGTTTACACCCCTTCCGAGCTCCCGTTCTGTCTCGATTCGCGTGAAACCTTCGTATTTCGGTCAAATACGCCCCTTACAACTTCGAAACAACCTTTCGAATCACTTTCCGTGTCCCGTACACACCTCTCGAGCCAAAGGAGTCGACCCTAGCCATAGGTATAACTCCCTCTCTCTAAATCTCCCGTTCCATCTCGATTTACGCGCCAGTCGCTATAACCGTTTCGAACGTCGTTATCAAAATGTAGACGCCTCCGTTTAACGGGGTCCGATACGTTTTAGCCCCTCGATCCTCTTCTCTTTCCGTAAGAGAAGTAATCACGGGTTAAAACGGCGTTCCGACCCCATTCCGTTTACTTTTTATGTCATTTACCATTCCGGATCGATCGATCCGTTGATCGTCATTTACAATTCCGAGCCGTTTGGCCTCGTTGATCGTCATTTACAATTCCGAGCCGTTTGGCCTCGTTGATCGTCATTTACAATTCCGAGCCGTTTGGCCTCGTTGATCGTCATTTACGAATCCGGATCGTTTGATTCCGTTGATACCGCACTTTAAATACTGTCATTTACAAAGTCCGACCCGTTTGGATCGTGATAGTATTTACTTTTCAAAGTCCGAGTCGCAACCCGATTCGTTGATCGCATGTCATTTAATACACATTTTTCCCGTAAAAATCGTTAACAATGTAATGCTCGGTTCAAAACCGGAGTTCGTCCGTCGAACTCTCTTTCAAAACGCGCGAAATGACGTTCGGCCTCCGAACGCTCATCTTCAAACTCAAAGCCGCCATTTGACACTTAAAATCATTTAATACGTATTTTTCCCGTAAAAATCGTTAACAATGACATTCCCGGTTCAAAAAACCGGAGTTCGACCTTCGAACTCCTTTTCAAACTCAAAATCGACGTTTGCCACGCAAACGCTCATTTCAACTCAAAATCGACGTTTGCCACGCAAACGCTCATTTCAAACTCAAAATCGACGTTTGCCACGCAAACGCTCTTTTCAACTCAAAACCGACGTTTGTCATTCAAACGCTCGTCTTTTCAAAAGTCACCTAATCAACGTTTGTCATTCAAACCAAGATTAAGCTTGTCATTCAAGCCCCCATTTCAAAAGACACACACACACACACACACACACGATTTCGAGAAAGGTAGAAAGACTCGTCATGCGAGGCGTTTCGGGCGATCTCGTAATACTCTACCCGAAACGTAACTTGACCTCCGAACCTAACAATCTCTGGTACAAAAAGCTTTTTACTCGTTTTTGCTGCCAATAAAAATGATCCCTTTTTTCAAAGCCTTTTCCTAAGTTTTTGCTACCAATAAAAACGACACATTTTCACAATAGCCGTTTCTCAACGTTTGGGCTCAAAATACAAAAACCGCGTGGCGACTCCTCATTTTGTTCCTTCCCATGAAGCGAGGTCTCAGACACCAACCCCTCCGCGAAAGACAACCGCCTTTTCCGCGCCCCCCGCCCGCGCGCGAAAAAGATCGGGTAATTTCAGTTGGCGACTCCGCTGGGGATAGGGTACTTTTTTCAAAACTGCCGATGTTTTCTAAAAAGCCTTCCGTGGGTCAAACTTTCGTTTACCCTTCCTCGTTTTCGTGTGTGTGAGTTCCTTTAAACCTCGAACGGTTTTTGTTTCAAAGGCATTACATTGTCAACCTTTCAAAATCTTACCATGTTTGTGCATTCCCATTCATGTTTGATTTTCATTGCTGTCTTTTGAACTGTGCATCATAAATTCTTTAAGACACATTCTGAAAAAAAATTCTCTGTTTTACTCAGAAAAATAATTTTAGTGACCGCACACTACGCGCACTTGCTGCCTCGGAACACCGCACTACAAGTGCACTTGCTGCCTCGGTACACTGCACACTACAACCCCTAACCCGGGATGGCCTTATCAGTTGCACTCCGATTGGCCTGCCAGATGCCTTTCGGGGGCGCACGGGGTCGTCCCAAACATCCCATCCTAGCCCGTGTAAGCCATGCACTCTTTGTGTCACACTTTGTCCAAGACCCCGGTTGGTTTTTGGCTTAGCTCGTGTCATAAAGCCTAAGTGTATGTTTTTCACGCCGGGCCCGCTCGAGTCAAGCTCGAGTTTGAGACCGAAGGTCGTTCCCGACCCGAAGTCTTGAGCTTTTCAGCCTTGACTTTGACGCGGAGGTCTGCCGAAAAAATATGCAGAAGGTTGATGTGACGCCGTGTCACCAAACCTCGCCGTATGTATCGTACCGGCCACAACTTGGCCAACGCTAAAAAGCTAAGGTCTCTCGCACAAGCGAGTCGGAGAGGTCATGCCAAAATTTTGGCACGATCCCGCCTTAACTTAAGGACGTTGACTTCGACCGTGGCCCGTACGTCACACACGTTGAAAGTTTGCGTGATCGGCTAGCCTTAAGTTCACTTTTTCCTTTGTCGGTGGAACTCGCTTGCCTTATCGGACCTCGCTCGGGATAGTCCGTCTGAGAAAGATGATCTACAATGGAAACGAGGGGCTTATAAGCGTAGTGACGAGATCCCGCGATTAGAGCTCTAGGATTAGTTGCGAAAAAGAAGACACGCTCTTTTCCAACCAATTAGGACTACGAGAAAACGCGCTTTAAGTAAACATTAATCGGTAGCGCACATTGCACAAGCCCGAAAACCTTGAGCCAAATCCCCTTTTCCGAAGCCTAAACCCTTCCTTTCGTTCCTGCGGCGAGCGAGAAAGTGGTTCGGATTTCCGGGTCAACGCCTTGCCGGGATCACGGTAACGACGGCGTCGGACGGTTCTTCGGTTCCCTCGGTTCCCTCGGCCGAAATTTCCGACATGTCTAGCTCACCGAGAAATCGTGACGGGGAAGGACCCCGCCACCGTGCGAGATATGACATTGGAAGAAGCCATCCCAGGGCTTGTGAGGTTCACAAGAGGCGAGAAGAAGATCGGCGAGAATTTCGTGGTACGGCTTACGAATGAGCGTGGTATAGCGGCTATCCCCGGTCGGACGGTACTTTTGTCACAGTCGAGGATGACGATTCCCCGAAACCGGTTCACCAAACCTTCAATCAGGTTCCTCCCCGCCAACTTACGGGATGCCTTCCAACCAAGGAAACGGCCGACCTAGGCTCCATGTTGCCACCTCTCGGGCAACCACTGTCAATTTTGGTCGGCCCGGTGCTACGCCCATCATTCAATATCACCGGCGCACCGTGGACCATCTCAAGGATGCCAATATCCCTCAATACCCTCCCGGGTTCGTCCCATTGCCTATACACGAATCCCTAAACACCGGGGACAAACCCCGATGCGGTTCGAAAAAGGCTCCCGTATATTCTCATATACCAAGCCTTCCACCTCCAATCAGCTACCGCTCACGTGGTAGCACCCGGCGCCGAGCCTCACAGTCCACCACTTGGACCCGACCTTAGTCTGGATGGTAGAGCGGATGAAAGACACAAAGCCACCATGAGCGGCTCAAAGCGAAACGCTCAAATCCAGGATCCGGGAATGGTCACGCCTCTCCCTGCCAAGTTCGAATGCGGAGATGGACCGATTCGACGGAACCGAATGTCCTCAAACGCACGTCGACACCTACGTTCTCGGCATGAGAGCAAAAGGAGCAACCCTCCGGCCAAATGGCCAGACCACTTCCGGCATACGCTCAAAAGTTCGGCGTTACGATGGTTTACGAGGTCAAGCTGCGGATCGCCGCACACTGGGAACGGATCGGTAACATCTTCTGGAGGCGGTACAGAGATCCAACTTAGAGTGGGAAACAGAGTCGCGAGGACTTAATCACCTTTGAGCGAAGCGAGATGAAAGTGTTGGGGAATTCTACAAGAGATGGAGTTGGAAACTCTCCGAGATCATGGAGCCGCTCTCCAAAGAGCGAACAGATGCGGATCTTCAAGTCACTGCTTAAGACCGTCCATCGGAAATCTCATCGATCACAATTTCTTCCCGAGATCTCGGGCCATGGTCAATGCAGGCTCACGGTTCGAGAAGGATCTCAAGGAAAAGTTGGCTCTTTGCACGGCCATACGAATGCCGCTCAAGCAGTTGCATTCAATCCCGCACCGGCCCCAGTGCGAAGGAAAGATACGTCCGTCAACTACGTCCATCGGGGACAACGGTCGGGTAACGAAACCCGAGTCCCACAAAGCAACGGTTCTACTCGAAGCGGCTGTCGTACACTTCGACAAGTTGGACATGCCACGAGCGAGATCTTTGGAAGGGCTAATCAAGGAGGGTCTCCTTAAGCCCGTTGCCAATTATAAACCAAAGTTCCCGTAGCCAATGCGGACAAGAGCAAATCTTTGTGCCTTCCATCGGTATCACGGCCATACCAGCGACAATTGTTTGGGGTTACGATACGAAATCGAACTTGATAGAAGAAGGCAAGTTAGAGCGCCCCGTGGGCCCGATACGATCGGGAATCCCTTTAGAACAATAACGACGTGAATTCCATTGAGTGGGTGCCCAAGAAGAGTGCCACGAGAACCGGTTTCTCCGCCTCTTTCGGTGAATCCTCCTCTAATGTTCACATCGGCTACGATGTTTGCGGCCACTCACTTTGCACAGGTACGAGTCTCAGCTGTCAGGAGCAATCCTCAGAAAACAAAGAAGAAATCCTCTCAACGAAGCAGGCTGAGAAAGATACGAAGGCTGGAGATACCGGTGTAGGTACACTCGAAGAACCTTCGGGAGGTTCGACTACTACGTCTGTACTCCGGCCCGGTCCTCCTTGCCTCCCGAGCCATGCGGCTTTAGAGCGAGACGGGGGTGGGAAAGCCGAAAAGTCCCGGCGAACCGAGTCGAGGCCACAGGACAGCCGGAATACCTCGGATCTTGGTAATCTTCTTGCCGGTCGAAGCCCGATCCTCCGCGGGATCGGCCAAGCTTCAATTTGTCCGGCTTAGGGCTCGGACCGGTAAAGGAAGATCGAGGTCGGCTTGGCAATCGCAGCTCGATCAATGTGCTAACCAAGGGCGGCGGCCGCCGCGGGCGACCTCGACACGCTCCACGAGGTTCCGGCCAAGACTTTACCTCGCATGAGGAAGACAAGAGGAAACGGATGGGTGGATGACTCTCCTTCTACGGATAGAGGCGAGATCTACGACTCCCGTGTATGGCGGCATGATCACGTTACGTGACGAAGACTTACCGAGAGACGCCTCGGGGCACAACGAAGCTACATGCATCACTCTTAAACTCAACACCATATCACTCCCCGGAGTATTGGTAGATAACGGGTCAGCCGTTAATGTCCTCCCTCTCGGCATGATGCGAGCTCTCCGCGTCCATGAAAGCCACTTTGATTCCCAGTCGGCTCGGACTATCAAGGCTACGACAACTCGTCTCGTCCCATCACAGGGACGGTGACTCTGGAACTACGGTTCGAAACCCCGAATGGTGCCGGCAAAATTCCACGTGATGGACATTCCATCCGAGTTCACGGCTCTTTTGGGACGCCCTTGGCTACACCACATGAAAGCCATAGCTTCCACTCTCCATCGGTGTGTTAAATTCATTAACCGGGGGAGATCTTGAAGTCATCCAGGGGATAGTTTCTTCATAGGAAACGAAGCGAGACGTGGCGACGTGTTCGCACTCAGGCACGGGGTTACACTCCGCCAGAATCAACCGGG
>JAFEMH010003787.1:0-37500 GCA_022495995.1 Adenophora triphylla var. japonica
CCGCAGTCAATCAATAGCCCTAAATAAATAAATAAATCAAAACCATGCTTATTATTGCTACAGTACTAAGTAAATAAAATTCTGTAAATGCATCGGAACTTGGAAATTAAAGTCGGCAAACAAAACTCCTAAATGGAATGATAGTATGCAGGGTAGGTAAGGGCTGAGGGTGGAAATTGAAATGGATTAATCTTGTAAAGGGTTGAGAGAGTGGGATAAAGAGAGGAGAGAGAGAAGGCAAAGAGGAGAGAGAGTGAAGGACGGCGGCGGCATCGAAATCAGGCAGGGATGAAGTAGAGAGAGGGTTTGATTGATCATTACATGGAATGGAAATGTGGATGGTGGAGAAGCTTGGAAAGAGTGAAGTTGATTGAGTCAATGAAATAGAAAGGAACTTCTTCAGAATTAGGAGGTGAAGTTGTTGAAGAGGAAAGCAATCGACGCGTGGAAAAAAGGAACCAGTGGAGTCAAGGACGGCAGTTTGGTTTGGTTGGGGTTTTTTTCCACTTTCTTTACGGTTGTTTCGGTTGCCTATGTTTTTTTGTGTTGAAGCCGTTATTAATGTCCCAATAATACATCAATGATAAGTAGGGTTAAAATTAAATCCTTTGTAGAGTCCTATGATTCTCTTAATGAAATATCAAAACTATCCCTACCCTCAAATTCAAAATGCTTAGTCTTCTCCCTCTCTCTATATGCACTCTCTCTCCCTCTCTCTCTCTCTCTCTCTTTCTCTTTCTCTCTCTCTCTATGTACGCATTGTTTAGCCGGAGTATTCTCTTCCTCTATCTTCCCAATCAAAACCTAGCGCTTCCATTTCTCCCTTGATCTCTCAATCAAAAGCTAGGATTTTTGATCTCCTAAATTCCATTGATGCAGGCAGTATAAGGCAATGTACAATGGTTTCAACGCCCAAACCACTTTCAACACCCACTTTATCACTCTACATCAGCTTCTTTTTCGTCCACCTAATTTATCAACTACCTTTTAACTTTTACACCTTATAATGGTTTTGTTTATAAAAATTTAACATCCTTCCAACTCACCATCCTATACTCCATCACTTTTGTTTTATTTATATTCTTTATTTTTATGATTAGTAAAATTATTATTATCATTTATAATTAAAAAAATACTTCAAAATTAATTAATTTTCTGTAATTGCAATTAAATAAATATGAGAAATGACAATAATCTATAATACAATACAGGTTGGTCATAACCGCCTCTTAGCCTGGGTATAAGTGGTGGCTGAGATTGAATCTTGAAAATTTGATCCGACGGCTGAAAATCCTTCCCTCCCTTTTCAACCGTCCGTGTAACTGCCTAATAACTGCCCTCCTCCCCATTAGTTTCCTCCCCCTGTTGACCCTCAAGTGGAAGTTTATTGCAAAATAAGCTAGCACTGATTGCTGCAAATATGCACGTGACAAGTATTTTCAAGAAGGTGTACAAGAACAAGGCATAAGAAAAAGGACAACATGAAATCAGATGTCTTAGAATTAAGTGTTTGAATAGAAAAATTATTAATCGCCTTGCCCTGTTTCAAGACCTTCTGTTGTGAGGAGGCAAGAGACTGATGAAGCAGACTAGAAACAATATGCTGATATTATGAAAATGCATTTCCTAGAAAATAAAGATAGGGATCTTACCTCCTTCATCTTCAATCCATCGCATGGCATCTGAGAGACAATTGAACAACAAAATGATAATCATTATCCAAATTCACAGATATGTTCAAATTAGCAATAAAAAGAATTCAGATATTATTTTAAATATCTGTTTGTTCAAGTGTAATTTTCAAGAGAGACTAATATGTTGAAGAAGGAAACTCGTGATATCACTTTCACATCATCCAAGAGTGAGCAGTAGGCTAAAAACGTATAATCTGATGAACAATCAAGATATACAAAGAAAACATATATCAATGAAGATGAGGACGACAACTAACATCAAAAGTAATACGAGATTAAGAAAAACAATAACCTCCATTTTCCTGTTTTTCTATGAGAACACACAGAAGGTAAATGTCAAAAGGCAATCTTTAAGCATTTTTCACATGTAAATTGACTATAGGAAAACTTTATCATCATAAACGAATATACGAAGATAGTTATTTTATACTGATATCTGACTTACTCACGTTTAGAAGCTTTTGCTGAAATTGGACACTGAGATAGGCAGAGGAATACATCATCTTTATGATACAGCAAGAATCAACTATGATATATGATATCTGGTAGCTCTTTTTCCGAATCAGCTCAAATTCCCACTAAAAAAAAAATTAAGAAGAAGGAACTTTGAGGTCCGAAATTCATAATTAATTAAATCTTTCTTTACCATAATTCTAAGTTAATTACGATTAATTTCAACCTCGCTAGGATTGCTTGAAATTGGTATGAAGATTAACATGAACAACATGTCGAGTAAATGGGAAACATGACTACAAATCACAAGTAACTTTCTATTCCTGGGCTTAATTTAAATAAACTTCTCTTTAAAAATATAACACGCTCTTTCAACATATAGGTCAACTATATTAGGAAGACCCCTCCACTACCGAAGAAAATGAAAATATAGGTAGTTTTGACATAGAGAATCAACAAATTTTCAATCAAGTTCGTCATTCCCTCGCGTAATGAATGTCATATGTCGAAGATTGGCTATGCTCTTGCACTGGACGGGTTTGATGACCGGTAATTATACACTTGAGATTAAGCAACCAGCCATTCCCTCGCATCTCTCCTTTCTCTTTCTCTTTTCCTTCACCCGCAACTTTTAGTCGAGTTTCATATGATTTTTTTTAAGGTTGCTCCCATATCAATTCCTCTCTTGAAGGTTTACATTGACAAATTCAAGTGTGTTTTTGCTCACTTCCAACTTCAAGGTAAAGATTTATTTATATCTTCAACATTATCTCACAAAAAGGTCGCATTTACCTTTTGTTACATTCTAATTTTACTTCTTCGAATATCTCGATTTATTTTAAATAAGTGGCTTCCGATGGTTTCTCAGCACCTCTCTCAAAAAGTTTCGACTCCTGTGTAAATATCTTTGCACTTCATATATTTGAAACGGTTTAAAATTACATTTAAAACGTCATATAGATAGCATGCGATTTCGCTTTTTCACGCTCTTTCTCTTTCCATATCGTTTCCTTTTTTCATAATGACTCGCGCCAACGGCACGGGCTTTCGAAAGTACTAGTTATTATTAAAACAAATAAAAGTTACAAAGTAAGCTTAAGCTTGCGACACAAGTAATTAAGCATACGACACAATAGACTCGACTCACAATACAATAAAACTATTAAATCACTACAAAGATATTGAAAAATTAACAAAGGATAATTAAGAAATTTATATTTAAAAAAGATGTTTTTTTCTGTGTCCAAATCAAATGAAACAAGTCTCTATTTATAGAGAATTTTTTTTATGAATTTTGGTGTAAAAAAATTGATTTATTATAAAATAATTGAGGTCAAAGAAATCGACAAAAAAATCTAAAATTCAAATTACCCAATCGATCCACGCCAAATGTCCTACTTAAATAAAAAAAGAGGATTTACGCCGCATACATGCGCCTTTGTCGCGGGCAGTGCATGACATGCGCCATGAGGGCCCAATCACAAGGCGCCACGGAAATACAGCCAACCCCATCTCTTTCTATCTGTTGTAAAATTACAACACCCAAATTTTACAACTCTCCCTTCAACATTCCCTACAATGGTTTCAACACCCGCCAATTCATCATCAACACCCATTTTCAACACCATTGTAGATGGTATAACCAATTAATAGAGGAAAACTTATGGATGTGCTCAGATTAGTTCAATGACCAGATTGACATGCGTAATTGAGGCATATGATTTTCACGAATCGGGATCAACGCGGGATTATCAGAGCAAAAGAGAGGATACCGCGCGGGACTGGCTGGAGTGGGCTGCCACCTAATGCAATGAGAAAATTGAGGGGAGGTGACAGTGACACTACCACATGATTGATGGAGGATCGGAGGAGGCATTGAAGCCGGTTAGTGGCTTGGCAAATGGAGATCCTTCACCGGGTGGTGTGACCCTAATTTTAGAGAAGAAGAGGATTTTTTTTTTTTTGAAATATCTCAAATTGGTATATGAGCCCCTACTTTGCCAATAAATTTAAGAGGTCGTCTCCCATGAGAATAAGGGGATCCTGTCTCATGCATGAGACGGTCGACCCATGATCCACAGCATGATAGGCCAAATTTTTTTCTCTCCAGACCTACGGGTTCGACTCGACACGTGTAAGTTTTCATAGGCCCTTTTTTTTTTTTTTTTTTTTTTAGTTTTTATATTATTTTTTCGGCTTTTCAAAGGTTTAGAAAAAGTAATAGTTACCATCTCTTAATGTAATGACTCGTATACATATAAAGTAACATTGTTCATAAGTAAACGTAATACCCGTTTTAAAAAACAAAAGCTCGTTCTCACCCATTTTTTCAAATGTAATACAAACTATATGTATTACATTTGAAATGTAATAACTTATGTATATGAATGTAATAGTTTATACAAGTAAATGTAACACTTTGATAGATGAAATTGTAACATATTTCTATAGATAATGTAATACTTTTACATGTATCATGATAAATTTGAACTCATTGTAACTTATTGTTTGAAAACATATAGATATCTATACATACGTGTTACAATTATGTACAAATACTATTACATATAAATAACATGTTTGTTACATTTTAGTTATAATATGTATTACTTTTGCCAAACGAAGAAAATATAGGGAAAAACACTATTACTTTTCTGTATATATGTATTACTTTAATGTATACAAACTATTACTTTATATGCATACAATCATTATATTATGTTATAGTAACTATTACTTTTCACAAACCGAAAAAAAAAATTTTAAAAATTAAAAAAAAAAAATTCTCTCTCTCTCAAGACGCATCTCGAAGTAGGTAGGGCGAGCAAATGGGCGACTTAGGTTTCTAGGAGCGGCTTCTTAGCTTTAGGCTCCTTCGCTTTCTTCATCGCCTTTGCGCGCGGCGGCTTCTCCTCCGTCACCGGTGAAAGGATCTCTGCCACGTGCGGCTTCGTGAGCTACGATTGGATCTTCAGCCATTGATTAGGGTTTAGAAAAAGATCGAAAATGGGGAATTGAGAGATAGAGGATGTTGATGGGTTCGGTGAATGAGTTTAGCGGTGACGGTGGTTAAGCGACGTCTCACGGAGCCGGTTCAATGGGCCGGATCATGGGTCAAAAAGACATGTCTCATCCATGAGACGGGTCATAGTGTTCTCACATAAGTTTTTGTCTAAATTTAATTATTTTTTTATACATTCATGTTGATTATTGAGAATTAAATATATAAGTAGTAGATTGTTCTAATTTTTTATACATTCATCTTTCTTCAAGCTCAGTTTATGAATTTTTGCGTAATTATGAATAACTGAGATATGAATATATTAGTTTTAAGTTTAAACATTTGAGAATTTGAGTATCAATCGTGAAAAATGAGAGATGATATTATCAGTTTTATATTCAATTATAAATAAATGATAAATGAATGCCTTTAAGTTTAAAGAGTATATGACATCAAACAATTGTGAAATCACACAAATGTGAAATCAATTGACAAATGAATTACAAGTGAGAAATATTTTTTTGGCGTAATTGCGAATAACTGAGATACAAAATTATCATTTTTACAAGTGAACTATGAAAAAACAAAAAAAAAGAAGGAAATTGAAACATGAATTTACCAAGCTTTATAAGTAAAAAATGTAAAATAAAAAAATTCCAATTGTGAGCAACTGAGACATGACTTTATCGGTTTTAAAAGTGACTTTTTAAAGGGTACCTGATAAATTGGGTTATTAATTGTTTAAACGGCATGTTACATCACACATTTGGGAAATCATACATCTGTTAAAAATAAAGAGATGGATTTATCGCTTTTTATCGATATCACACAATTGTGATATACATAACTATGAAATCACACAACTCTGAAAAATAGATTGACAGGCAAAATGACTAAGAGAATTATTGACGAAATTAAAAAATGTCAGTTATTAAAGTTAGTATTCATTTCGCTAAATTACTCTGGTCAAAGCCTATTTAAAGTAGACCTGGACAATATGTTTTGGTTCTGGTTCTAATTCATGTTCCATTTCTGATTTCGAACCGTTTCGGCTTCTATTTCGAGAAATCATGGAACCAGTAACTTAACCGTGATTTGTTGGTTTCGGTTTTAATATCGAACCTCCGGTCGCAAACTTACAAGTTCCTTTTTTATTTTTTATTTTTTATCAGATCATCAAAATGTGGAAACTGATATATACTTTTTAATAGGTTTTGTCATTTTTAATAGAATCTCTTAAAAATGTAACTATTTGGAGTGAAACGAGGGAAAAGATATTTTTTAACAAAATATGTTAAAAATTAACAAATCATTAAAAATATAACATTTTATGTTAAAAAACAAAAGTAAATGACGGTTCGAACCGCCGATTCCGATTTCCCAATTTCTACGTGTTCAAACAAAATGTTCTGGCGCTTGAGAAATGAAGGAACCGAAACCTAATCGCGAACCGTCCAATTTCAGCATCTTAGTGGTTCCAATTTCGTTTCGTTTCGATTTCCGATTTGTTTTGATTTTCGATCACTTTTTCCCATTTATAGTTCAAACTAGGGATCGTAACAGAGCGGATTTGGGATGAGTTTGACATTAAATAAAATTACCTCCTAATCCTTCACTCTAACCAAATCTACATCCTACGACAATAAAAAATCATATTTACGTCCTAATCCTATCCCAAAAATATATTAACCATATAATTCTTCTAACCATAAAAAAAACACCCACCTCTTCACCCAAAAAAAAAAACACTCCCCCTCTCTACTTTCTCTCTCTAAACTCCAACACCTCCGGCCACCCTTAAACTCCCACACCTCCGGCCACTCGTTCCATTCCACACCTCCGACCACCCGTTCCATTCCACACCTCCGACCACCCCTCCCCTCCACCATGCTTCGTCGCCATCAACAATCCTGGTGAGATTTACAACTCCGGCGAGATCTATCATCGTCTCTCTCCCTCAACTTCTCCAACCTCACCGCACAACTATGATCTCCTCGAATGAGAGCTCCACTCTAATCTCCGGTGTGTAGGGGTGTATATCGGGGGAGAAAATTTTGATTCTCGACAATTAATTATGTTTCTGCTAAACTATATAGCTAGTTCCTGTAATGGATTCTCTGATCTGATATCTGTATAGTCATTTTGGCATTTCATTCTCTTTTTCCCATTATCAGATATGTTATAAAATGTCCAATTACCGTGTGAAAAGTTTTGGGTACGGGTTTCAAATTCGATCTTTTTTGGTGGGTTTGTAATCCGTAATAATTGATTAGAGATAATTTTCTCACTTTAAGCTTTCTTTGACATTCATACTTTATTACATTTTTGACAAAAATACGTGATTATATTTAATTTGGATTTTTATGAATTCATTCAACTTAATCAAACTCTTGCAAGTTGATTTAAGAAAAATAATAATTTTAATTAAAGATTTTTTATTTCATTTTTTGAGACTGTGGATTTATTGGGTTTGGACAAGTATTGTAAATCTAAAAATATTTGGTGCAATTTTATCTTCAAGCAAACATAAACAACTAAAATATTAAATTAACAAGTAAATTGCGACATTTATTATGATACTGAGTTAATCATGTTGTTAGTAGTTTAGTTGACAAACCGAGAAATTACTAATAAACTCTCGCTGTTTGGTCGCCGGAATTTGTCCCCAAGTTGGTGATCGACAAAGTTGATCTTGTTATTAGTAGTTTAGTTGACAACTGAGAATTTACTGATAAGTTCTAAGTTACTTGTTCGTTGGAGTTGGTGGTTGCCGGAGTTTATTTTGTTCTTAGTAGTTTAGTTGACAACTGAGAACTTACTGATAAGTTCTCAGTTGTTTGATCGTTGGAGTTGGTGGTCGGCGAAGTTGATTGTGTTCTTAGTTTAAGTTCTCAGTTATTTGGTCACCGAAGTTGGTAATCATCGGAGTTGATAGTGTTCTTAGTAGTTTAGTTGACAATTCAGAACTTGCTGATAAGTTCTCGCCTGCTTCGGTCAGTCGGAGTTGGTCGCGAATTGGTGGTCGCCTGAGTTGATCGTGTTTTTAGTAGTTTAGTTCACAACCGTGAACTTACTGATAAGTTCTCAGTTATTTGGTCGCTCGAGTTGGTGGTCGTCGGAGTTGATCACGTTCTTAGTAGTTTAGTTGACAACTGAGAACTTACTGATAAGTTAAGTTCTCGCTGTTTGATTGCCGGAGTTGGTGGTTGCCGTAGTTGGTGATCGTCTGAGTTAATCGTGTTGTTAGTAGTTTAGTTAACAACCGAGAACTTACCGATAAGTTAAGTTCTCGGCTGTTTGACGCGAGAGATCGCCGCGTAAAAAAGTCACCGTAGTTTGTCGCCGAGTTGATGGTTGCCGAAGTTTTTGACTCGAGAAGATGGGAAGGGGTGACCTAAGGTGATGGTGGTTGGAGAGAAAATAAATTGATAAAGAGGGTAGACTTAGTAAAATGATGGGAGGATGAAATTAGTAAAATGATGAGAGGGTGTACTTATTAAGCTAGATATCATATGCATGGTTAGATGAAATATTGCTTGTCTTATAAGGTAAAATTGATAGGTTTGAGGGATTATACGGTAAATCCCCGTGACATTATTCAAACCTCGTCTTACTTGAAATTCTCAAAACTTGAACCCACCCCGATTACGTTAAAATCCAAGCATGTCTTGTGTTGTCCTGATCGACTCTGTCCCGTTTGGTCTAAAACCTATATAAAAAAACTATATTTCATTATGTAATGATTGTATTTTTCTTATATTTTTATATTATCTTAAAGATATAGAGACTTGTTGTTTGGGGTGAAAAAATTCACTCAAGATGTTTTACATATTTATCGTACGCCTTGAGGTAACATCTTGGAACTACATCTCGAACTAACGCCTTAAGTTGGTTGTTGTATATCTTTCTATTTTCCAGGAACTAGGTTATGCATAAACGGGATAACTCTATCACGACCACAAGAAGACCTTGTCAACGATGGTTTAAACCTTATAACGGCCATGACTCCAACAAGAAAGTAACGGCTGCAAACCATTAACAAGAAACGTGATTCTAGGCGAGAAAGCGGATATCATTTATGTTGTTATTTCTGTTACATCTTTTTGTATATAAATCATCTCTAGTAAAGCACATGTACACACGCTACACCACACTCACTTTTTGCACTTTGTACTCGAAGAACACTATGATCAATAAGAATACATTTTGGTTAAGGTAGGCTTTTCCTAAAGCCTCTCGAGATTTTGTGCCGGTAAACGATTGTTCAAGGGCTTTCCTTGTTACATCTTCGCGTTCATCTTGATAGAGAATTATATTCAATTTGTACCCAAAGTTCCTTCAAAATAAATTCACCTTGTTGAAAATTGTCCAAAACAATTTGACGCCGTCCGTGGGAATTTTGGTTTTTTAGATTCCAATCAAGATGAGCAATCCAACTTCCACAATGTCTACACCCATTATCATGACTGGGGCAAGAATCAAGACATCAAACTTGCCCGCTGACTTATGGTACTCTCTCAACTCGCGGATTCGGTGATGTGACGCCTCAAAGCCAACGCCTCAATTTGGGAGATTCTTCATCCATGACGCCGCCGCTCGAATCTTATTGGAAATTATAATCGGCATGACAAACCATGATGCAACAGCTTGAAGAATCGAGATGGATGTACAATAGTATACCAATCAAATGATATTCAATTCAATCAATGTAATGCAACAAGAAATATCAACTTCAAGGCGCAATGGTCCAACAACAAGACGCCCGAAGTTTCACCTCGCAGCCTCAGACTCTTTTCCCGTATGTCAGACCAAGCACAAGAGGCGATCAAGGCAATATGTCAATGACCAAAGAATGTTCAAACCGAAAGCACCACTGCTGGGCCCAAACCCAATTCCGTTATCAACCTGTTTTACCTTTGCAACCCCACCTCCCGTGGGGCAAATAAGGAGTTTTAATATTTTTGGTACTCCTTTGAATCCATTTGTTGCCACTCAACCCTCGCTGCGTATAACACCCTCGCAAGAGAAGTGCAGCAGATCAAAGATATCCTCATGAAGGTTTCAGGAGTCACCTTACCCTTCAACCAAGCATCTCCAACCAGCGATCATGATTCATGCTTCGTTCCTGCCATAGCTGGGGTGGAGATCCCTAAAAGATTTCAAGTACCTCCAATGAAACAATATGATGGCACAACGGACCTTGCAGAACATATAGCCATATACCAAGAGAAGATGGACATCATTAGCATTCCCCACCATCTTAAGGAAGTTTGTTTGTGCAGAGGCTTTGGGTCAACCTTATTTGGTCCCGCCTTAATGTGGCTTACCAATCAGCCTATGAACGCTATCTCTTCTTACTCTCATTTACTAAACATGTTTCTTAATGAATTCTCTTGCAATCGTGTGTTTGAAAAACTAACGAGTGACCTTTACAGGGTGGTACAACAGACTGATGAAACTCTAAAAGATTACGTGTTCAGTTCAATAAGGAAGCCGTGAGCATCCTCATATTGATGTGTCAACGACAATGGAAGCCTTCAGGATGGGTCTGAAAAGAGAATCACCATTCTACCAAGATTTGGTCATGTACCCGTCCAAGAGCTTAGAAGAAATTAGAACGAGATTTGTTCGCTTCATCAGGTTGGAAGAAGACGAGATAGTTCATGGCAAAGCGTCAAAAAAGACACCTACATATGAAAATCCTGACAGAAAGGTGGACTCCTCTCATCATCGATCTAATAGGGGAAAACCCTACTCTAAAACCGACTCTTCTAAAATTAATGTTGTAGATGTGGATGACGACAAAGATGATGCAACTCATCCTAAGATTAGTGACTATTGCTTTTATGTTGATGTTTCAGGACTCCTATATGCCATGGACAACTTGGGTAGCAAAGCAAGGTGGCCAAAAGCAGCTGATAGACCTTCATCTTGGAAGGACAAATCTAAGTGGTGCGCTTACCACGAAGATTTTGGCCCACACTATCGATAATTGCATCGCCTTGAGTAAAGAGATCACCACCTACTTTCAAAAGGCTTTCTTAAGGATCCGCTTGAAAAAGGAAGGGACGTGCTGAGATAAAAGAAGCCATAGCCGAGACTCCAACTTCACCCCCTCCTGCAACCAAGGTGATCAACTTCATCACAAGTGGCTCAGACATCTACGGCACTACGTATTCCACGACAAAGCGTCATGCTAAAGATTCCAAGGAAAACAAGTCACGACTACCAATCCGATGTCCAGATACGTCCTCGTGCCAACATACCCTTTTTGATCAAGATGATAAGGAAAACATCCAGGATCCTCATCATGACGGATTTGTTATTACCTTACATTGCCAACCGCAAGGTGAAGCATATTCGATTGACAATAGGAGCTCACCAACTTAATCATGAAGGGTACCTTAGAAGAAATGTCAATCCATCTAACTAAGTCGTGAGAAATTCATCCATTTTAATAGGATTCAGCTGGGAAACAAAGCAAACAATCGGTGAAATCAGATCGCGCTTTATGTCGAAGGACCGAATTCTATAGAAAGGTTTTGTGTAATTGATTTTGTCGGCATATAATGTCATCTTCGGGAGACCTCGATCCATAGCATGAAGGCGCTTCCATCAACGTACCATCAAGCCGTGTCAAGATGTCGACGCCTTGGGGTGTGATCAAAGTAAAAGGCAATCAACAAGCTGCCAAAGAATGTTACAAGACGGATATGAAAGCAAGTTCTACTTCCCGTTCAGCATAGCAATTAAAGAAGGGCGTCAGGGACGTCTTGGAGGCTGTAGAGTATAACGTAAGAGAAATACATGGAGACGCTTCCAACCCTGAAGCCAAAATCTTAGTCGAAACTGAATTACCTCCTGAAATAGAGAAAGAGTTAGTCGAGTTCCTGAGGAGTAGAAGGATATGTTTCGCTTGGAAACATGAAGATATGACTGGAATAGACAAGAGTATCATAACTCACAAGCTGAATATCGACCCTACTGTCAAGCCGGTCCATCAAAAAAGAAGAAATTTTGCTCAAGAACGAAATCAAATCATCAAGGAAGAAGTGGAGAGGCTGCTGAAATCTAAGATGATTAGAGAAGTACAATATCCTAGGCGGCTCGCTAACGTGGTTGTAGTAGAAAAGAAAAATGAAAAATGGTGTGTATCCGTAGATTTCACTGACTTGAACATGGCATGCCCCAAAGATCTGTTCCCTTTGCCACACATTGATTCTCTAGTAGATGAGACTACCGGCCATGACGTGCCGACTTTCATGGATGCTTCTTCGTATATCAAAGAAATTCAAATGGAACCTCGAACCAGAAGACACCGCCTTCATAACCCCGAAGGTATATATTGTTATATTGCTATGCCATTTGGACTAAAAATGCGCATGCAACTTATCGAGACTAGTGAAAAATGTTCAAAGACCATCTTGGCAAGACGATTGAAGGTATACATTGATGACATGGTAGTGAAATCCAAGAATATGGAAGACCACGCTGCGTCACCTTGCGGAAGCGTTTGACATCCTAGAGGCATTCAACATGAAGTTGAACCCTTCAAAGTGTAATTTTGGAGTT
Source organism: Adenophora triphylla var. japonica (assembly GCA_022495995.1). Taxonomy (NCBI): domain Eukaryota; kingdom Viridiplantae; phylum Streptophyta; class Magnoliopsida; order Asterales; family Campanulaceae; genus Adenophora; species Adenophora triphylla. The sequence goes on from JAFEMH010003787.1 coordinate 12,721, forward strand.
CGGGCCGGAAAGTTCATGGGCTACATGGTAACTAAGAGAGGAATTGAAGCCAAACTTGTGAGAAAATAAAAGCTATCCTCAACTTACGGCCCCAAAACAATCAAAGATGTACAGAGACTGACGGGAAGGGTAGCTGCCTTAAATCGATTCATTTCTAAGTCCTCAGAGAAGTGTAAATTGTTCTATGACATCTTGAGGAAAAATAGGCTATTCCAATGGACTGAGCAACATGAAGAGGCTTTCATAAACCTCAAAGTATCTTACGTCTTCACCACTCTTAGCCAAGCCGTAACCCGGTGAACCCCGTACTCGTATTAGAAAGCGCGGTAAGTGCCGTCCTAGTTAAAGAGAATCAAGGTGATCGCCGTCCTTATACTATGTAAGTAAATCTCTTTTAGATGCGAAAACCAGTACTCCCATCTAGAAAAACTCATTCTTGCCTTAATTATTGCGCCTACTAAGTTACGTCATTACTTTGAAACGCATCATATTATTGTGAAAACTAACTACCCTATCAGGACTGCCTCAATTGATCAATTTTCCTTTTTGGGACGTCCCACCTCAATTGATCCATTCCTTAAATGGAAAGTTTTCCATATATTTATACCCTTATCATCTCCATATATTTACAAAAAACCATTCATTTTACCCTTATAAAGTTAACATATTTACAAAAAAATCAATCATTAACTTACTATTCCTCCCACTCATTCTCTCTCATATTAAATATTTTTAACTTTTACATTCTCTCTCCTATTTCCTACCACACATTTAATTTTTACATTCTCTCTCCTCTAATTTCTACCCACTTTATTCATTTTTCTTAAAAATCGTGAAATAAACCAAGGGACCAATTGAGTCAGGACGGAGGGAGTATATAAAATAAATTTATATATTATATGGATTTATGTTATAATGTATACCCCTCCATTCCACCTCAAACTGATTTTTTTATCATTTTCGTCCGTATCACCTCAAATCAGACTATCTAAAATGGCAAAAGTTTTATACTTTTATATTTAATGTGGCACACATGTCGTACTAACAAAATCAATTCAGTTGCTATTCCTCCCACTCATTCTTTCTCATATTTTACTTTTAATAATCACAACACCTCCTAGCACTCATTATCTCTCCTAATTTGCCTTGGATGTTGTGCCAAAAAATTGATACGATTTGAGGTGTGACGAAGGGAGTATATAGTTTTATGATAATTCCTAATTCATCCCAAACCAACCCCCCCCCCCGAGTTTTGAAGATGCTTATCTTCTATAATAAATCATAAAAGAAGCACACATATAATTTCAAATTCATGCCAAACCCGCTAGGTCATTAGAACATAAGACACAAAAATACCAGATTGTCGAATTTTCAGATTTTACCAAATTAGTTTGCTTTTGATCACAAAACTCTAGCTTCATATATCTGACTTCAGATGCAGATACTGTTGTGGGATAAATTTCAGGATTGTGACATTTTGAAAATGTTCAGCATGTCATCATCTTCATTCCTGCAATCAAGGTAAAAATACTTTGATTATTAAATATTTATTAAATATTTGATATATCTTTTATACAGGAGAAAAATAAGGAACGTGGGAATATTCCATGCAAATACTCTCCTCAAACGGCCAAGAGATCGAGTCAATATCCTGAAGATAACTATCCCGAAATTGTAGGATAGTTTGTTATTTTGTTATCCTTAGTCGTTTTTTCTTTATTTAAAGGGTTTATGGCTGGAACACGACACGTACTATTCATATGTATTCTTGTAATCCGCCATAGCTCGACCATCATTTGTAACTCCTTGAATATCAATACTACCGTTGGGGAAGGCAGGTGCTCATAATCACCTCCCGAGGTTTTGTGCCGGCGAGATCTTCATCTCAAGGGTTTTTCCTCGTTACATTGCCGTGTCATCTTCTTTCCTTGATTACACCGATTTTACTCCATCAGGCCCTCCTAATCTAACATTTTGATCTTTAATTTGATCCATTGTTTTTTTACCAAAACAATTTGGCGCCCACCGAGGGGCCATTGGTTTTTTAATAGGTTTAAAATCCTTCCATTTCCACTATGTCTACCCAACCTATGACCTCCGCCTCGCCAAAGATGACCGTTGCTATCCCTAGCAGCGTGATTCTCCAAACCAGTAGCAGGTCGACAACCGGAGGCCGCGAGTCATTGTCACCACCTCCGCCTTCGGGTTATGGCAAGAAGCAGACACCTCTGTCTCCTAATTCCGAAATCAAGAGTATGCTCATTCGTATGAAGAATCACCGGATCGTCAGCAGAATAGTACCTCCTTGATAACCGAAACTTTGATAAAGGTGCAAAGGGAGCAAGAGTTGCTTACTAAAAGAGTGGATGTTGTCTCCCCTATGCGTCATAGAGTCCTCGATTTCAACATTGGGGATAGCTCTCAGACCTTCAATGAATTCCTTCCGATGGCCTCATCTGGAAGGATGTCGTCCTCACCAATCCCGACGCCTTCTCCATTGCCGACGACTTATGTGGCGATGTCGACACCCATTAAAAGCATCTAGCGCCTACAGGATGACTTCTCCGTGAAGGACCAATCTTCACCAATAGCACCATCATGATGTCCTCCGCAGAAAATGCTAATCCTTTTGTTAATCTCAATACAAATTTTGCTTTGGATAATACTGCTCGTACTACTAACCCTATTGCAGGTACTTACATTGCGAGTCAGCTTCACGAGTTACGGGACATGATCATGAATGTGCTAGGCGTCACCCTGCCTATCCAGCAGGTCTCCCCAACATGTTACAATCAGTCTCGCTTTACTCCAAAGAATTGCACATGTCGACATCCCTAAAGGATTTAGCGTGCTAGCCATGAAGTTGTATGACTAAGCTCTGATCCTAAGGAGCATGTCACCCATTATCAAGAAAAATGGAGATTGTTCGCATCTCGCTCCAGCTGTGAGGCTTGTTTGTGTCGAGGGTTCGGCTCGACGTTGGTAGGGCCAAAGATTGAAGTGGCCGATTCATCAACCTCCCGGGTTCCATTGGGTCGCTTTGCTCGCCTAGTCAACCAGCTCAACAATTAATTCTCTTGCGACAGCTTGAGAAGCTTACTAGTGATCTTTACCGCATCACCCAAAGAGCCCCAAGCCTTGAAGGACTATGTTAACAGATTTAACAAAGAGGTCCTAGAAATCCCCAACCCGGACATATCGACAATCGCCGAAGCCTTCAAAATGGGCTTGAAGAAAGATTCCCCATATTATGAAGATTTGGTGATGAACCCACGCAAGAAGATGGAAGATATCCGAAACCGAGCATTAAGATTCATCGTGCTAGAAGAGGACAAGGTGCAACAGCCCAAGCATTCTCGACAAGGCGTCGTCATATGACCACCCCGCGTAAAGATAGAGTCGTCTCACCAAAGGCGTAATGTATCCGCACCTTATCACAAAAATGACCATAGCAAAATAAATTATGTGGAAGATGACGGAGATGATGATGATTTTGAATCTCCAAAAATTTCTGATTATTGTTTCTCTGTTGATGTTTCAGGTATCCTTTGTGCAATGAACAACCTTGGAGATAAGGCAAGGTGGCTCTAAGAATTACAAGCCGTGTGGTTGGAAGGATAAATCCAAGTGGTATGCCTACCATGAGGATTTTGGACATCTTACCGAAGATTGCATCGCCTTGAGGAAGGAGATTAGTTATCTGCTATCAAAGGGACATCTTAAAGAGCTCCTTGGCAACCACAAGAACAAGACGGAAAGCAAAGAACCCGTTCCAGCTAGACCGCCATCTCCTCCACCGGTAACAAAGGTAGTTAATTTTATTAGTGGTGGTTCTGATATATGTGGCACTTCTTATTCTGCAGCTAAAAGGTTCGCCAAGCAAGCAAAGGATGAGAAGCCCGAAAGACTTTCGAAGATGTCACAGCTCACATCCCAATATGTCATCTCCTTCGAAGAAAGCGACAGAGACAATGTTATGGATCCTCACCAAGATGCCTTGGTCATTGCACTCTAGATCGCCAATTCCAGAGTCAAATGTATTCTAGTAGATGGAGGCAGCTGAATCTCATTATGCTAGATGCCTTGAAGGAAATGAAGATCCCCGAAGAAAGCATCGTCAAGAGGACCTCAGCTCGTAGGTTTCAAAGTGGAGAAACCAAAAGCACAGCTGGGAGAGATCAAACTTCCAGCTTATGTTGAAGGCATCAACTCCATGGAGAGATTCTCGCGTGATTGATAGTGCTACGTGTTACAATGTAATCTTGGGCAGCACTCGGATCCATGGAATGAAAGCAAAGGCCATCCACCTATCATCAATGCGTGAAGATGCCGACACCCTGGGGAGTTGTCAAGGTTTATAGTGATCAACAATCAGCTAAAGAATGCTATATGACATCCATGAAGGCGTCGACATCTCCAAAGATGGCATAGCAATTACAGAAAAAGGCCCGTGAGGTTCTGGAGGCAAAGGAGCATGATGTAAAAGAAATATTCATAGATCCCTCAAACCCAGATCTCAAGGTGCTAATCGGTCAAGACGTTCCAGCAGAGATCGAGGAAGATCTTGTTAACCTCTTGAAAAGTAGAGTTAAGAGCTTCGCTTGGAGGCATGAAGACATGACAGGCATCAGCAAAGATGTCATCACCCATAGACTCAACATTGACCCATTCTTCAAACCAATTCACCAAAAGAGACGAAAGTTCGCGCAAGAAAGAAATCTAATCATTCATGAAGAAGTAGACAGATTGCTCAAAGCCAAGATGATCAGAGAGGTCGAATACCCAAGATGGTTAGCAAATGTGGTGGTGGTAGAGAAGAAGAATGGCAAATGGAGAGTTTGTGTTGATTTCACAGACTTAAACAAAGCCTGCCCCAAGGATCCTTTCCCCTTGCCACACATTGACACTTTGGTCGATGCCACTTCGGGGCATGAAGTGTTAACCTTCTTGGACGCATCTTCAGGATTTCAGCAGATCCAGATGGAGTCATCTGACCAAGAGGACACCGCCTTCATTACTCCTACAGGTATTTATTGTTATATTGCAATGCCTTTTGGACTAAGAAATGCAAAGTGCGTACTGCAGGCTAGTCAATATGATGTTCAAAGAGCAGATTGGGGACACCATGGAAGTGTACATCGATGATATGGTGATAAAATCAAAGAAAGCTAAAAATCATGTACGAGATCTTGCTTAAGCCTTTGATATCTTGGAAAAATTCAACATGAAGTTAAACCCAGCGAAGTGCAACTTTGGCATAATGTCCGGTAAATTCTTGGGCTACATGGTGACGCAAAGAGGAATAGAAGAAACCCCGAAGCAAATAAAATCTATTATCAACCTCGATGTCGCCTAAGTCCGTCAAAGATGTTCAAAGATTGACAGGAAAGTGGCGGCCTTGAATTGATTCATCTCAAAATCCTCGACAGATGCAAGCCATTCTATGATATCCTCAAGAAGAACTGTAGATTTGAGCGGATCGAAAAGCACGAGCAAATTCCTTTCAAGATTTGAAGCTATACCTATCAACACCTCCCCTACTCACAAAGCCTCAAGAAGGTGAGCCATTATATACTTACTTAGCCGTCTCGTAAAGTGCATTCAAGGCCGTCTTGGTCCGAGAACACGATAGAGTCCAATGTACCAATATATTATGTAAGTAAAACACTACTTGATGCGGAGACCGTGTATTCACACCTTGAAAAATTAATTTTAGCTTTAATTACTGCTTCAGTCAAATTAAGACATTATTTTGAAACTCATATCATTTTTATTCGTACTAATTATCCGATAAAAATGTCATGAGAAAGCCAGAAATGTCAGGAAGGATGGCCAAGTGGTCCGTTCAACTTAGCACTTATGACATTAGGTATGAACCTAGAACAGCAATAAAATCCCAAGCACTTGCAGATTTTGTGGCAGACTTTAGTCCAAGCATGCAACCGGAAGTAGAACTAGAAGTTCAACATCTCCAAGATGGGGACATCCTGCGCAAGTGGACTCTATTCACAGATGGTGCCTCAAATATGAGGGGCACGGGGCTAGGTGTTGTCCTAAAGTCGCCACAAGGGGACATCATACCTCAGGCCATTAGTTGCGATTTTAAAGCTACAAATAATGAAGCAGAATATGAAGCCTTAATCGTGGGCCTAACCGTGGCTCTAGACATGAACATTAAAGTGATTCAGGTATATAGTGATTCGTTGTTATTAGTTAATCATTTTAATGGTTCCTATGCAGCAAAAAATGCCAAGATGACAGCTTATTTGGGCATCATGAAAATATTGGCAAGAAAATTTCAAATTTTTTCCTTTGAACAAATACCCCTAGAGGAGAACTCTCAAGCAGATGCATTGGCCAATCTTGGATCAGCTTTCAAAAGTTTATCTCAGACCAATATACCAATTATCCATGTCAACATCCCTGCCGTGGAAAGGTTAGAACTTTTTTGTATAGATGATAACATCTCAGATAATCAGATAGAGACATCTTGGACTACACCAATAATTAAATATCTTCAAGATGGCACCATCCCCGATGATGAAAAGAATGCTAGAGCATTCAGGGTATGATTTTCAAGATTTGTGTTAATAGATAATGTGTTGTTTAAGAAATCTTTTGCAGGCACATATCTAAGATGTCTCGAAGATGACAAAGCAAAGGAAGTTCTAAAAGAATTGCATGAAGGATCATGTGGTAATCATTCTAGTTGCAGAAGCTTGCATACAAAAGCTCTAAGAATGGGTTACTACTGGCCAACAATGCGTCAAGATGCCGCCATCTTTGCCTAGAAGTGTGATTCCTGCCAGAGGCATAGCGACATCTTGCACCAACCCGCGAAATTGCTTCATCATATCCTCTCCCCTTGGCCATTTATGAGATGGGGAGTGGACATAGTAGGCAAATTTCCTAAAGCACCTGAAGGAAAAGTATTTTTGCTAGAAATGACAGATTATTTCTCGAAGTGGGTTGAAGCTGAAGCCTATGTTGAAGTTCGTGACAAAGAAGTCATCTCCTTCATTAAGAAGAATATCTTCAGCAAATTTGGCATCCTGTCTGAAATAATATGTGACAACGGTTCTCAATTTATCAGCAAGAAGATGCAAGACTTTCTCACTAGATGGGGAGTCAAAATGGTTACATCATCACCGGTACATCCTCAAGCTAATGGACAGGCAAAATCAAGTAATAAGATTATCATCAGCAACTTAAAAAAGAGGCTAGATCAAAAGAAAGGAAGATGGGCAGAGGAGCTTCCGTTTGTCCTTTGGGCGGATTGAACAACACCAAAGAATGCAACAGGTCAGACCCCTTATTTCTTAGTATTTGGTGCAGAAGCGGTCATCCCTACAGAAGTCGTCGTCCCTACTGCCAGATATGGGTTGTTGACACCTGAGCAGAACGACGCCAACCTAAGTCATAATCTAAATACCATTGACGAATTAAGAGATTTAGCCAAAATCAGGATGGCGGCTTATCAACAGAAGATTGCTAAGTCCTACAACAAAAATGTCAGATTGGGGAAGTTTCAAGTTGGTGATCTAGTCCTACGCAAAGTATTTCAAAATACAAGAGAGCTCAATGCTGGAAAGTTGGCCTCCAAATGGGAAGAACCGTACTTGGTTGATGCTGAAGCAGGAAAAGGTTTGTATTGGCTATCAACCTTAGATGGAACAAGGATCCCCCGGAGCTGGAATGCCATTCACCTTAAGTCCTATTTTATGTAAGTTTCAATAATGACATTTCAATGCAAATAAAACCAAGGTATGAATTTTACAGTTTTATTTTCAATAAAAGTACTTTTCAATTTACTTTATTATTTAAACGTTTACTGACTTAAGCATCGGAGGGGTGTTAGCCACCCCTAAAATGTTTCTGTTTTGCAAGAAAACATGAAGCATTCAAATAAATCATGCAACCTTAAGATGTTAACAACATTCCAATAAGGTGGCATCTTAATACCGGCAAACTCGGGTATGATTATATTTTTTTATTTTGAAGCAAGTTATTTCCTTACTTCTTATCTTTCAAAAAAATAAATATTTTTATAAAATCTAGTACTTTTTTATTTTCTTATCAAATAAAAAATGACATCAGAATAGATGTCGAAATCGTTCACTTTCTTATTGTTTTGCAAGAGGTCATCATCTCAAAAGCATTTTTCATGGAGACAACCTCTTGAGACTGGCCATCTCACCTCCATTAAAGATAATTAATCCCTTCAAAGGTTTAAAGAAATTACTTTATTTCGTTTCAATAAGGTTTAAACACCTCGCCTGGAACTCACGATGTCAACCTTGATTGAGGTGTGTAATGGACCCGTATGTTTAATATATACGAATTACCCATCTCCACTCAATCAATGTGTTTTGACCCTAAGAATTTTTCAATTTGGTTGTGGCATATTCGTGCCACCTAAGAAAAAAAGGATCTTGACATCTACATGTCAATCAAAGCAAATGCAAGGATTTTCACATCCATCGCAAGGTGACAATATCTCAGAGTTAACTAACATGTCAACCTTCCATTTTTCGTTTTCAAAAGATTATCTCTCGCCGGGGAAATATTTTCAAACTAGTCAAAAGCATAGAAAAGTTTTTTACCCTAGAAACCTAAAGTGTTGAACCAACCCAACACTTGAAAATTAAATTGTTTATGGCCCTTATGGACCAATTATAAACCCAAAAAACATTGTTTTTCAAATATCCCGGGACACAGCCTGTCATCAAATCAAGTGTTAAAAAAAAAGAACCATTTTTAAAGAAACTTTACGGGGTGGCTACTGCCGCAGATGTTGTGCCTTCTTCCTGCATCTTATCATCCTTCAAATCAGATGATTCCTCTCCTACTTCAGTTGCTTCTCTATTCAAGCTCTTCAAGATCAAGCGTTGCTACTCGAAGTTCCATTCTGAGTGCCTTCCATCTTGAAACTCCTCCATCATCTGAATCTTGATCTCCACCATGCTCTTAGCAGCAACGGCCATCAAGATCTTCTTCAGATCCTCAATCTCTTGCGGTTGAGTGTCCTGGATGGACGACTTCCCCTTCATCAAGCTTTCTAATTCGTTGGAGAGTTCTTCTACCTTCTTGGTCAGTATATCTTTCTGCTTCTTTACCTGCAGTACCTCTAGAACCAATTTCCTGTTCCTCTCCTCCAGAGCATTCATTTTCTTTTCTGCTGCATCAAAACCCTGTAGAAACTGATAGTCAGTATACAGGAATTATTTCAAAATTAAAAAAAAACCTATCTTTAAAGAAAAATTTTGAAACTCACCACGGATGCCATAGTAACAACCTCCCTCTTGATATCCTTCAAACCCATCTCCTCAAAAGCTCCAATGTTGATAACTTCTTTAGGACTGCTCTTTCTTTTCTTCACTCTCACCCCAACAGAATGTGCTTCCATTTCCTTCTTGTGCACCACTAGTTGTTGGCTAGCTTGGGATTGTCCTACGAAGTCTTGCAGGTCTTTTAGTGAAGAGGCAGCCGTAGATTTGGACACTGTCAAAACAGAGAACGGGAGTTATGAACTATAGAAGACAGTCAAACTTCAAGTAAAACTTTGAAGTAATCTAGAAAGCTCTTACCAGTTGACATCTCCGCTGATGGTGGCACCTCGAACTCTTCTGAAATGCCCCCTGCCTCCAAAGGTTTGAGTGATCTCTCCTCTTCCGTAAACTCCAAGAGCCTTCTTACCTTCCCCTCAGGTGTCAATAGAGGGAGGAAAAAGTTTTGCCCAGTCAATAGCTCCAAAGACAAAATAGGAAATTACAAATTCAGTTAAGAGCGGGAAAAAGAAAAAATAGAAAATTAAGAAGATACCTTCCCTATTCCACCTTGTCACTAGAGTATCACCCTCCTCCAAAGAATCCTTCTCTACAAAGAAATATCTCGACTTCCAACCCCTATCATTAACTGTCACTTTGGCAAACAACGGTTTCATCCCAGACCTAGTTTTCAAAAGATATATTGTCGAGCCAAAAGTTTGAAGCTCATACACAGAGGCTACCTCACTCAAACCTATGTCTAAACCAAACTCTCGGTTTACCCTTAGAATACAAGCAAAGATCCTCCAAATCATAGGCATAACTTGGACAAAAGACAGCTTTGTTTTTCGGAAAAAATCAGTTACCAAACGGGAAGGGGAAGGAAAAACCTAGGGCAAAGGGATAATCATAAAAGCAAATCTAATGGGGAGAAACGAAATCAGCCTTGATGAAGACATCAAAAGGCCGAAAGATTGCAGAATCGGGGAAGCATTTACGATCCTTAATGGACTCGATTTGCTCATTGTTAAAAATACATACTTCTTCGTCGGGTCTAACTATCAGTCCTTCACAAGCGAAATCCCCATCCTTGCTTGAGCTCAAGGGATTTTTTGGCATTGTGTTCCTTTTGGACTTGGATTTGACCATGTTGAAGAAGAGAGAAGGAAGAGAAGAAATTTACCTCAGAGATCTTTACAGCCGTTGAACAGAGTGGAAGATGGAGAAGATGTGAGAAATTGTGATAAAGAAACAAGAAGACATCGGTTAAAAACCCTAGATTTCCCTCTATCCTCGTAAAAAACGCTCATTTAATGGGAATAAAACTCTCCATCTCTCCCACGTCTTATCAGGTTAATTAACCGCCAGGTTCTAGAAGAATATGGAAAATTGTCTATTAATCTTCATTTAAAAGACAATTTTGGGGACAATTGTTGTGGGATAAATTTCAAGATTGCGACGTCTTGAAAATGTTCAGCATGTCATCATCTTCACTCCTGCAGTCAAGGTAAAAATACTTTGATTATTAAATATTTATTAAATATTTGTTATATCTGTTATACAGGAGAAAAATAAGGAACGTGGGAATATTTCATGTAAAGACTCTCCTCAAACGGCCAAGAGACCGAGTCAATATCCTGAAGATAACTATCCCGAAATTGTAGGATAGTTTGTTATTTTGTTATCCTTAGTCGTTTTTTCTTTATTTAAAGGGTTTATGGCTGGAACACGACACACACTATTCACACGTATTCTTGTAATCCGCCATAGCTCCACCATCATTTGTAACTCCTTGAATATCAATACTACCGTTGGGGAAGGCAGGTGCTCATAATCACCTCCCGAGGTTTTGTGCCGGCGAGATCTTCATCTCAAGGGTTTTTCCTCGTTACATTGCCGTGTCATCTTCTTTCCATGATAACACCAATTTTACTCCATTGTGCCCTCATAATCTAACATTTTGATCTTTAATTTGATCCATTGATTTTTCACCAAAACAGATACCATATATCAGAGTCAAGTTAGTTTCGAATGTATTATTAAATCACCAAAGAACATCGGATGAACACCGGATTTAGATCACGAGACGCTAATCACCAGATTTGATAGACTCGGTCTATCTCATAATTGAGTCTAGAATACTTTCTTGTAATTTCCCTCGAATAAACGAACAAATTGTGACGTCTCGCTGACATTAGTATTGTCTGAATAAGAGGCTTTAGGGGATAACAAAGTATTTAAAAGTGTTCTAAAAGACCCCGCCTAAGGGCTCCTAGGCCCCACCTAGGCGCTAGGCCCCTCTCCAACGCCTAGTTCTAAGCCCCCGCCTAGGTCCTGACTAATCCCGACTAATCCCGACTAGTCCCCGCCTAGGCGCTAGGCTCGGCTTCGCCGCCTAGCATCCGCCTAGCGCTTTTTAGAACCTTGAAAATCTATAACCCTAAACCTAGGATTGCGAGAAACCCTAACAAAAATGAACTAGACCAGACAATTTCCCGGTTGTAGAGGCCACATAGGTTATAGGTTGGCATCATATTTCATGTCTATATGCCTTCGTAGGTTGACCTCAAAGGCATTCTACAGTTTCCATGCTTTCATAGTAACATGCGAGCGAGTTGGCCTCATATGCCATGCCTATGAGCTCTCATACGTTGGCCTTATAGGTGCGCATAGGAGCCTTACCAATTTGCTCCAAATTTTGGCTTTAAAACTCAAGGCACTTTCATAACATTATCATCTTATACTCAGGATGTATAGTTGGAGAATGCTTCAAGCAAAATTGAGCTTTTAGAGGCATTGTTTTATGCTGTGTCATTGAGGGACACGTGCATTGAATATATCTCGGAGCACTTTGACAAGTTAAAGGCTAGATTCGGGAATTTTCATTAGTATGTGTTTGATAATCAAATTAATCTCTTAATTCGGATTTAATTTAGATATATGTGACTTGTCATTATCAAACAAACTAAAATTCTTATAATTCAACAAATTAATGATTTTAGCTTTATTTTCCATAGCTTAATTTTCAGTTTCACCAAAATATCCTTATTCTGACTCATTACCCTTGCTTTCCTTGAGCTTCTTTTTTATCTCAAGTAAAATAGATTTTATAGTTTAATTATGACATGCAACTTAGTTTTAGGCTCCGTTTGTTTCGACGTAAAACATTTTTCGGAAAACGTTTTTCGGAAAATATTTTCCTGTAAAATGTTTTACTTAGGAAAGGCGTAAAATGTTTTACGGCGGAAAATGTTTTACTTATGATTATTATTATTATTATTATTATTATTATTATTATTATTATTATTATTATTATTATTATTATTATTAATATTATTATTATTATTATTATTATTATTATTATTATTATTATTATTAATATTATTATTAATTTTATTATTATTATTAATTTTATTATTATTATTATTATTATTATTATTTTATTATTATTATTTATTATTATTATTATTTATTATTATTATTTATTATTTATTTATTATTATTATTATTATTATTATTATTATTTTTATTTTTATTTTTATTATTATTATTATTATTATTATTATTTTATTTTTATTATTTTATTTATTATTATTATTATTATTACTATTAAATTTTTTATTATTATTATTATTTATTTATTTATTATTATTATTATTATTATTATTATTATTATTATTATTATTATTTTTATTATTATTATTATTATTTTATTATTATTATTATTTATTATTGCTAGGCCTGAAAATAAGAGAAAACACGTAAACAAAGCCAGGGTGAGTCTGACTAAAGGCCCTCCGGCGTGAGAGTACGTTCACGGTTTGTGTATGAGAAACTAAATTGACAGAGTTTCTGTATTGTAAAAAGTAACGTACCCAATAATGAGCCATAGGGCTTGTATTTATAGGGATGGATTGATAGAATCCATGTTGAAGTGAACTTGTAAAGAGATAAGATATAATCCTAAGAGAATTATATCTGTTAAGGAGTCATTGTTTGACTTGAATTGGTGTTGGTGATTATAATCCTGATTGGATCACGACAGTAGAATCCTTGTTTGATAAGGACTGTATAATTTGCTAGCCGGAACGCCGAGGAGCAAGAATGTTTTATATCGGCATTTGTATATAAGCCGAGATGCATGATTTTGCCTCCTCGTCATTTGATGATTGGCCGGCATGTGGATATGCAGGGATAAATGATTCTGTCTCCTCGTACTTTTATGAAATGCCGAGGTAAGAACTTTTCTCTCCTCGTCATTTTTGATATCTCGGAGTACGATGGGCCAAGTATGAAGATATAAGGCCGAGATGGATGTTCCTCGGCATACGAGGAAGGTGTTCCTCGGCCCTGATACTTGTGTGTTGGATTATGTTTATGGCCCAATCCATTTGGGCCCAACTCGAGCAAGCCCATGTTCGTATCTCGGTTTATACTGTTCAGTGGCCCCCGACTTTCTAGCTCGGCTTAGGACGAGGAGAAAGTCATCTCGTCCTCGGCTTATGGGATACGAACAGGTTTTGACACCTGTCTTCGGCGTCTCTTCATTATCTGACGCTTAACATTCTAATGATTACATGGGGCCCCCCAGTCTTGTCACGCCTTGGAAGTTGTTACCAACATTTAATTCTTGGGGCGCCATACCCGTTTATTTGCTTTACCCATGGGTTGACCCGGTTTTGTGGAGTATAAAAACTAAAACACTTCTCATTTAAACCTTTACTTACTTAAATTGTTTGAGAGCAACTAGCAAGGTTCAGGCGACAATATACTCCGGCGGCTTTAGTCTATTCGAACCCAGTTTCCGGCGAAGGTTTATTTTCCCGGCGGCGTTGATTTCGTTGTGATTCCGACCGTTCTTTCAAACTCAGGTATGAAATTCCTTCCCTTTTATGCATTCCGCTCCTGATTTTGAGTTTTCTAGGGTTTTTAGGAGAAATTTTGAATTTGCCAAGAACAGTGAACCGCCATTGTTGAAGAACGAAGCTTTTCTTCATGACTTTCTGCTTTTAATTCTCAAACACTTCAAATCTTTGAATTTCTTTGGATTTTATATGAATTTCTTTGAATATTGAATGAACTCCCCCTTTAATCTTTGATTCCCCTTAGAAATGGCTCGTTCCTGGGACCATTCCCCCCGATTTCGTTATGGATATCACACCGGCAATCTGAGGGTTTATCGGAGAGAGAGGGGACCTTGGTTGATGCTGACCTTGGATGACATAGGAAAGATGTTGAGGAGTTATGGCCGTACCCGAATGTTCATCCAATACCCGGATAAAACAAGGATAGATCGAATTGATTCTTCGACTCGTAATGTTGTGTTGCTTGAGGATAGAGCTGAAATAGTGGAACACATCGAGTTGTTCTATCCTTCATCTGATCACATAGTTCGTGAGCGTTTGAGTGGTAAGGCTCCCTCCTCGGCCTTCTGATAATGACGAGGAGGGATATCTCCCTTCCCCGTCATAAGATCAGCCATTGACGAGGTAACTAATTGTGTCCCCTCGTCTTTTTGCAGATATGACGGGTAGTGAAGGAGAAACCTCCTCGTCCCCCCGTATTGTTGATGCTTTCATGGAGGGTGCCCAGGTTGAGGGTAGAAGAGGCCGAGGAAGGGAAAGCCGAGGGAAACAAAGAGAACGGGCTCTAAAGGCCAGGGATCCCATGATTGAAAAATTGTATTCCACGTACGGGGTGGACAAGGCCGAATATAAGTTAACTTATATGGGCAAACTTGATCTTAAGACGGAGAAGGAGGAGAAGAACTTCTATTACAACGAAGATTATGTCCACTTCTACTTCAAATAGTTTCAACAGGGGCTCCGTCTTCCCTTGGACCCCTTTATTAATGAATTTTTAGATGATGTGAGAGCGGTGCCGGCCATGCTAGGAGCCAATGGTACCAGGGTCCTTGTAAGTTTCATTGTTCTTTGCCGTAGCCTAGGATATGAGCCGACCATGGGAGCTTTCTGGCACTTCTACCAAGTTGGCTTTGTCAAGGAAAGTTGGCTCCTCGTCATTAGGAGTGCACCCAAGAAACCAAAGCTGCTTCTCCCCATGTCTAGCAAAGTTGCAGGTTGGGATAGCCACGTTATAAGGGTTGAGAGTCGCCAAGGCTGGGAGTTCCAATCTCCCTGCAAGGATCCAACTTCATCAGGTCTTGTTCAACAATATGAGTGGACCAAGGCTTTAATCAAGCACCTTGAGAATTTTGTCGAGGTGGGGATTCTCGACTGGTCGGCAATAGAATCTACCTATCACTACTACGTCCAGGAGGGATTGATGCCGGGATCGAAGGACGGGGTGGTTCCCCTCGTCACCGTTAAGAGGGGAAGGCGTTTTAACAATTGGACGATACACCCCGGCCTCGTATTTTATGAGGATTGTCCTAGGTGTAAGACCCGTCCCCTGGAAGAAATAGACGTGGTTGGATGTAAATATTTAACTCTGATACTTGCATTCTTTGCATGTTTATTTCTTCTTCTGCTCGTACTTAACCATCTCGTCCTTATCTTTGCAGATTTAACCCCCGAGCAAGAGGCCGACTTCGCCATGAAGAGATTAAGTCATATGGAGCTGGTGAAGCAGAAGAGGAAACAAGTCAAGAAGTCGGGCTTGGTAGAGAGGAGGGAGGAAGCCAATGCCCGTAATTTGGTACTAAATGCTCAGGGTGATCAACCCCTTCCCTTCAAACCACATGGGGAGGTGAATGCCGAGGAGGCGGCGTCCGAGAAACAACTTAACCAATCAACTGTAGAGGGGCATAGCCTCCGTGTTGAAGCCGAGGAGGTGGGGGCCGAGGAGTCCGCCCTCGTCCCAAGGAAATCTGGCTCCAAAAGAGCCCAAGCTGCTAGTGCCGAGGAGCCTGCAGCTAAGCGGGCAACCGTTGAATCCTCCAACCCTGAGGGTCCTCCTCCCCTTACCATTCAAACCGTCAAAACTTATGACGAGGCCGACGAGCTGGCTCGGCGCATGGCTGCCAGTGTCCCACGTCTGAAGGGAATTCCTCTGCAAAATAGGGAGGGACCTTTGGTGAGATTGGGCCGAGCTCCAGTTCAGAGGGCTATGGACGAGGAGGCTTATGAGGCTCTCGTCAAAGAGGCTCCTAGCGAAGATAACTTGCTTTGCCGCAAGGGGCTCTTAATTGCCGAGGTGAATGTCTCATTTTCTCGATCATATTGATTTTGAGATTTGTTGGATTTCTAACATTGATTTCTCTTTCAGTTGGCTTTCGTCACGGCTTACGAGAATGTCTTGGCCAAGAAAAAAGCCAGGCACTTGAATGAGGCTAAGACCGCCCAGGAGAAGAGTGAGGCTGATAAGGCTTCCTTGGTTAAGCTTTTGAAGGCCAAGGACGCTGAGCTCGAGGCGGCCAAGGCCAAAGTAGAAGCCGAAGTGCAGAGGGCAAGTGACGAGAGGGCTAAGGCCGAGGAGCTATGTACAAAGGCCGAGGAACATCTCCGGCAGACGGAAGCCGAGCTAGCCGAGGCAAGGAAGGCCAAGGCCGAGGTCCAAGTAAGGGCCGAGGAAGCTGAAGCCAAGTGCCTAGGTTACGAGGCTACTCTCATCACCAGGGAAGAGGAGGCCGTGACCCGCTTCAAGGAGAGCCAAGCCTTTCAAGATGCCGTGGATGAGAAGACGGCGACAATGTTCGAGGACGGGTATCTCCATCTCACTCGCCGTCTTCTGGCCGATCCTACCATGGGCTTGAACATCAATAAGATTGCTCAGCTGGTCTGCCAGGATCAATATGACGAGGGAGCCAGGGCTCTCCATCACCTGGTTCCATTTTTCGATTACAACATGGAGGTGATGGCTGAGATGGATGCCCAAGCTGGCCGAGAAGTATGGGTGCCCCCGTCAATTGTTCCTGGCCACTTTCAGGCCTTGGTCGGGGCCATCCAAGATGGGGAAGCCGAGGTCGGGGGAGGAGAGACCAAGAAGATAGATGCCCAAACTAACCAAACTGTTCTTCCTCCCCCTGGCTCTATTACTGAGGAGTGGCTTGAAAAGCCTTTTGATGATGGCAAGCAAACTTAGATAGGATTTTTCTTTTCCTTTTTTGTTTTTTTGTAATAGATGGTAGGATTCGTAATTTTCTTTGAGTATCAATGAAAAAATCCGTTTGTCTTTATTCATGTTGTTTCAATGAATTGTTTGTGTTTCAGTATGCTAGGCATAGGCACTAGATTTGTGAAGGTGGGATCCGAGGAGGGTCCCTCGTTCCTTAATTGTTGAGCAAGTGATTAGGCCGAGGAAGGACTCCTCGGCTTTAATTGTACTCTAAGTCGTATAGGCCGAGGAAGGACTCCTCGGCTTTGACTGTTGGGCGATTTCTTCTTTTTCATCTCCTTATGCCGAGGAAGATGACTCGTGCACAGGTTTCAGACGTGATGCCTTTTAGTCGTAGTGACAAGGTGTTTCCTTGTCTTGACGTGAGGCGAGTCATCGGGCCGAGGAGGAATCCTTGGTCTTGACTGTGATAGTTGTAATCCTGGAATCAAGGCGGACCCTTGTCAGGATATAAAGCCATTAGGCCAAGGAGGACCCTCGGTCTTGGCTGTTAGGAGCTGATAGTCATTGAGTCAAGGCGGACCCTTGTCAAGATGTAAGGTGTATGTTTCAAAGAGTTGGGGATTAAGTCCTCATCTCCTGGTGTTTGTGTGAAGAGTTGATAGTTACTTTGCATGTTGGACGAAACTGCTTTCGTAAAACTGAAATGTGATTACATCGAACTGCAATCCTACCAACTAGAAAGTAAAAGACAGAAAACAAGAAACTAATCTATTGCAAACTAAACTAGACTAGTGATAATATTTTCGGAGATTGTCGGAATGCCATGGGTGTTTGAGCTCCTTCCCCTCCTTAGTCTTCAATCTGTAGGTCCCTTCACGAATGACATGAGTGATGATATAGGGACCTTCCCAATTTGGGGAGAGCTTGTTTTGTTCTGCCTTCCGACCAGTTGCTTCGATTTTTCTAAGTACCCAGTCACCTACTTGGAATACTCTTCTGATGACCCTCTTATCATGATATGCCTTGGTCCTTTGGTTATAGTTCACCATCCTCATCTGTGCGGCTAGTCGCTTTTCATCTATCAGGTCTAGGTCTAGGAGCCTATTAACCTTGTTGACTTGCTCATCATAATGGGAGTTTCTCACAGTAGGGATGGCCATCTCAGCTGGTGCCATAGCCTCAGAACCAAAGGTCAGTGCGAATGGGGTTTCCCCGGTTGGCCCCCGGGTGGTTGTGCGAACGACCCATAAGGCTAGGGGAAGTTCGTCCAACCATCTACCCTCGCGTCCTTCAAGGTTCTTGGTAAGGGCTGTTAGGACCAGTTTGTTGGCAGCTTCTGCTTGACCGTTGCCTTGGGGTCTGCTCACTGAAGATTTTGCATGGCGGACTTTGACTCTTCCCAATTCCGTTGTAAATGCCGTAGAGAATTGAAGTCCATGATCAGAAACAATTGTATGTGGAAGGCCAAATCTGCACCAGATGTTGTCGTGGACAAAGTTGATTGCGTTCTCTTCCGTTATCTTGGCTAATGCCTTGGCTTCTATCCACTTGGAGAAGTAATCAACAGCTACTATCACATACTTGCAATTACCACGGGCGGGAGGGAAGGGTCCGATGATGTCGATCCCCCACATATCAAATGGCCACGTAGGTATCACAAGTGTTTGCTCAACTGCCGGTAGTCTAGGAATGTCAGAGAATCTTTGGCACTTGTCACATTTTCTAACATAGGCGTGCGCGTCCTCCCTCAGGTTTGGCCAATAGTAACCTAGCGATATGATCTTGTCAGCTAAGGTTCTGGCCCCCGGGTGTCCGCCGCAAACGCCTTCATGTACTTCTGCCAAGAGGTTCTCAATTTCCTTGGGATAGACACACCTTAGCAGGGGCTTCGTGAAAGATCTTCGGTAGAGGACTCCGCTCATCACCACGAACCTTGGGGACCTCTTCTTGAGAAGTTTAGCTTGAGCTTCATCTTCTGGGAGTTTCTCCTTCTCAATGTACTTAATGTAGTCATCGATCCAACATCTCTCCTCTTCGTCTAGGAGCATGACTTGTAGTCTTTCATACGCAGGTTCTTCGGCATAAACTACATATGGACTGGTCTTAGATGCAGACACATCCATGGTTGCTAGTTTAGATAGAACGTCTGCGACTTGGTTGTCTTCCCCGCCTATCTGCTTGTGTTTGAAAAATTCCAACTTCTTCGTCATGTCTAGGACAAGGTCCCTATATTTGGCAAGGGTGGGATCTTGGGTGTTATACTCTCCCTTTACTTGTTTGACCACGAGTTGGGAGTCACAGAAAGCCGCCACCTTATTTGCTCCGTAGAAGGAGGCCAACTCAATGCCAAATATTAGAGCTTCATATTCTGCTTGGTTGTTGGAGGCAGGGAACTTGAAACGGATGGCGTCTTGCATGGTGTACTCTCCTTCCGGGCTTGCTAGTACAACTCCAGCTCCGCTTCTTTCTTTTGTAGCTGATCCGTCTGTATACAGGATCCAACAGTTGGATGGGAGTTCAATGGGAGAGTCTTTTTCCTTTGGTGCGTTTAGCTTACGGGAGGTGGGGAGATGCTCACCCATAAAGGCAGTCTCGACCATGAAGTCAACCAAAGGCTACGCCAGGAGGGTCTTCCTTGGTTGGTAGGTGATATCGAACTCGGTAAGAACGATGGACCAATTAAGGAGACGTTCGGAGCCGTCCAACTTATGTAATATCTTCTTCAGTGGTTCATTCGTGTACACGGTGATAGGATGTGAAGAAAAATAGGCACGTAATTTCCTCGATGCAATGACCAGCGCGTACGCTATCTTCTCCACATTAAAGTATCTGCTTTCCACGTCAGACAGTGCCTTAGAGACATAGTAGACGGGCTTCTGAATTCCCTCGTCATTCCGAACTAGGACAGTTGCAACAGCATGATCAGTGGCAGCTAGGAAGACATAAAGCATCTCACCTAGAGCCTGGATCAGCTGAGCAAGGGAGGGGAACCCAAGTATTCCTTCAATCGGAGGAATGCTTCAGAGCATTCGGGAGTCCAGGAGAAGCTCTTGGTACCCTTCAATACCTTAAAGAAAGGCAGTGACTTTTTCGGCGGATTTGGCAATGAATCTTCCCAGTGCTGCTATTCTTCCATTTAATCTTTGAACCTCCTTGATGGTGGTAGGTTCCTTCATGTCAATGAGTGCCTTGATTTTTTTGGGGTTTGCCTCAATTCCCCTTTGTGATACCATGAAGCCCAAGAACTTTCCAGCTGTTACCCCGAACACACATTTACTTGGGTTTAACTTCATGTTGTTAGCACGGAGGTTGTTTATTGTCTCCTCCAAGTCAGGAGTATGACTACCCTCCTTGGTCTTAATGACCATGTCATCAATGTATGCTTCCATGTTCCGTCCTATTTGCGGGCCAAATACTTGGTTAATCATTCGTTGGTACGTAGCACGCGCATTCTTGAGCCCAAAAGGCATCATGATGTAATAGTAATTTCCCCCAGGTGTTTGGAAGGCCGTCTTCTCGATGTCCTCTTCCGCCATTTTTATCTGATGATAGCCTGAATAGGCATCTAGGAAGCTGAGAGTTTGGTGTCCAGCAATGGAGTCAACCAACTTGTCAATTCTGGGGAGAGGATAGCTATCCTTGGGGCAATCCTTGTTCAAATCAGTGAAGTCTATACACATACGCCACTTCCCATTTTGCTTCTTCACCATAACTACATTGGCCAACCAAACGGGGTACTTGACTTCACGAATTATTCCAGTGCTAAGTAATTTCTGCACCTCTTCCTTAATAGCTTCCTCCTTGTCCCTTGCAAAGTTTCTCCTTGTCTGGGAGATGGTCTTCGCCAAAGGATCAACTTCCAGGCGGTGGAGGGCTACTTCTTCATTGATCCCCCTCATGTCTTCGACTCTCCAGGCAAAGACGTCGAGACTGTTTTTCAAGAGGGAGATGATTCTTTCTTTCTCTTCTGGAGATAGTTGGCCCCCCGAGTTTGACTTTTTGTTCCGGATAGTCAGGATTGATGACTACCTCTTCCAGCTCATCTACAGGCTTCATTTCAGGACCGTCTCGAAATTCCAGAGACTCGATAATAATTTCTCTAATTCTCCTCCCTTCGTTGTCGTTCACATTGAGGCCCTCTTCCTCCATAAGTTTATCAACGTCAGGAAGATCGACCTTCCCCAAGTCATGGTTGGCCCCCGAGTTCTGGCCGTTGACAAGGATGGGGTCTTCCTCGGAGACGGACGGAACTGTACCTTGGTCATCTGCAATTTCTTGGACCATAGGTACTTTCTCAGATACAGGTGAAATTGTGCCTTGGTCATCTGCAATTTCTAGGACCATAGGCTCTTCCTCATTATCAAGTACCTCACGAATATAGCTCATTATGGAGTTGGTCTCGGTGGTTTTCGGAGATTTAGAGATCTTGATGTTTTCCTCGGGGGTATCTATCTCCACACTTTTAGATTTCTTTCTGCTCTTCACGACATGTTCCAAGAAGTCTTTGGGGGTTGCCCTCACACATCCAATTCCAGCACGAGTGGGAAATTTAACTCGTTGGTGGGGAAGGGAGGCCACCATCCCAAGTTTAGCTTGGCTTGGAATGCCTATGATTGCATGATAATCACTAGTCAAGTCCATGACTACAAAATTGACAGTAGCCTTGGCTCGGAAGGGATGTTCACCGACTTCAAGTTCTAGTTCCAAAGTTCCCTTAGCTCCAACCTTATGGTTGGTGAATCCTTCCAGTCTACCATTTAGGGCTATCAGCGGTTCGGTTTGAACCGTGGTTCGAAATCGAACCGAACCAAACCACGTGGTTTGGTTCGGTTTTCTGTCACAAACAGTTCAGCTCGGTTTAGAAAATCAATAAACCATGCGGTTCGGTTCAGCTCACGATCTGACACCCCAAAACTAAACCAAACCGAACCGAACCGAACCGAACTATTCAGACCGAACTGCGGTTTGGAACCGCGAAACCGAACTGCGGTTTGAAACCGCGAAACCGAACCATGAAACCACCCCAAACCGAAATCATAGCCATCCATTCTAAGTTTACATTTAATCTCCACCTTTGATTTTGTGTAACCCCTAGTTGAGTAGAGCATCTCACCCAGCCTCTCCTCATTATTTTCATTTCCGTTTCTCTCTCTTCTCTCAAAGCCACCGCCAATGCCGTTTTCAAGCTCAATCTTCTCCTCCAAATCCCAACGAAACCAAAACTCAAGTTTAAGATTATTAATCGTAGCACATAATCTCTCCCCAAAACCCAAATTTCCACCTCTAATTGTCCCATCTCCTCACTCCAACACCTCAAGCGTTTTTCCAACCGCTTCGGCGGTCGAACCAATCGTACCACCGGCGCCATCGCTGCCGTCTCCGCCACTACTGATAAAACCTAAATTCTCACTGGAGCGAACGAAAGACCGTAGCAGAGTGGTCAGATTGCCTGGAAGAAGCTCGTTCGGTGGTCTCGCTCTTGGCGTTCTAAAGCCAAAACCGATGTCCTTGAACGTACTAACAAGGTTATTATCTCCTTCCTTTGACAATGCAAGCCTGAGTTTTTTTTTCTTGCTTACTTCAGATAGTTATTACTTTATGTTAAAGCCAGAATGAATGTCTAATTTTCAGATCTGTTCTCCTTGATTCCCTTTTTTGTTTAACTATACACTCCCTTCATCATAATTGACTTCATTTATTCAGTTTTCATGACACAATTCAAGATCCCAGATTTTGAATGTCTAAACTTTCCACGATTTGTGGTTTGAACCGCGGTTTGAACCATTTTTTAAACTGCGATTTGAGACCGAACCGAACCAAACCGAGGTGGTTCGGTTCAGTTCGGTTTGAAAATTTCTACGGTTTGGTTTGGTTTGGGATTTCTCCAAACCGATTAGTAGCGGTTTGGTCTCTAAATTCTTCCAAACCTAACCAAACCGAACCATTTACACCCCTACTACCATTATATGGTTCCAGCATGGTGTCTTTCAATCCCATTTGTTGGAAAGCGGAATAGTACAGAATGTCACGGGAGGCCCCCGTGTCTACAAGTAGTCTTTCCGATTCCACATTATCAATCCGACCCTTTATTACCAAGGGTTGTTCATGGGCGGCACGGCTTCCGGCCAGTTCGTTGGGAGAAAAACTGATGACCTCTTCCGCCTTATGAATCCAAGCAGGCACATGGTACACTTTGCTTAGTTCATGGATCTGGTCCCTTAGCTTCCTGGTAGAAGTCACTTCTTCACGGATCACGTGCAATTTGGCTCTAGGAGGCCTACGCTCTCCGTCTTCACTCTTGTCATCATCTTTGCTTTCCTCTTCCTTCCTCTTTCGCTTGTTATCTTTCTTCATGACATAGCGATCTAGCTTCCCCTCGTCCACCAATCGTTGGATTATTTTCTTGAGGGCCCAACAACCATCAGTGGTGTGCCCGTTGTCCTTGTGGAAATCACAGTATTTGGAAGTGTCACGAGGGTACTTTGGTTTTTCACTCAACGGACGAGGAGGTGGAAAATTTACTAACTGCATGATTTCTGAGATGGGCTTGGTCAGAGGGGTGAACACTTCAGGTTTCTCTGTGCCTCTTGTTCTGTTCTTTCCCTTGGATCCCTTGCCATTCCCTTTATCATTCTGGCGAGTGCCCGTCGCCTCTGGTTCCTCCTTGTCGGATCCCCTTTTCTTGCTCTTATCCTCAGCCATTGCAATGGCGTATGCCACTTGGTATAATTCGGCTTTGGATTTAGGTTCCCGGGTGGAGAGTTCATAGATGAGGGGACCAGATTTCAATCCAGAGTTGAAACAAACAATGACCTCCCTGTCAGTGAGGCTCTCTTCTACCTGATCTGCCATTTTTCGGAACCGATTATAGTAACTGAGGGTGGTTTCTCCCTTTCCTTGCTCGATATTGGCAAGGTCGGTCAATCTCATCTTTCTCCTTCCAGCCGTGGCAAAGTGGTTCAGAAACATTCTCCTCATGCCTCTCCAGCTATCGATGCAACCTTTTTTCAGTTCACGGAACCAGGTCAAGGCTGTTCCGGAGAAGGTGCTCGCGAAAGCTTTGCAAAGCATGTCATCAGCTACAGTGAGGAGATTCATGTTTTGTTCAAAACTTTGTACATGGTCTTTTGCGTCAGTGGTTCCGTTGTATTTTTCAAAATTCGGGACCTTAAGGTGAGGATTAGGTGGTGCAGATGTTATCCTCAAGGAGAACGGACGAGTTTCCCAGTCAAAGTCATCATCATCAAATTTCTTTCCCATCTCCATGTCATCGAGCCTTTGCTTCAACAGCTCCCATTGTTTTGTTTCCACTCCTTTGTCACTGCTTGAGCGGGTGCTTCGTTGGGAGCTACGGGTTGATTTATCTTTGGGGCGACCATTTACCCTACTGTGTTCCACGTCTTGTCGGTGGCTATCACGTTTGGATGGTACCTTGTCATGTCTTGGTTCCAACTCTTGGCCACCCAGTATCATTCGGTATGGTTCGGGTGTCCTT